>CM062817.1:1393550367-1393792683 GCA_031772625.1 Pinus tabuliformis | reverse complement strand
TTAAGGCAAGGCAAAGGGAAAGATGTTTTGAGTTTTATAGAAGAATTTAGGAAGCAAGCACGAATTTGGGTATGCACTAGATACACCAAAGTTGTAACTAAGTATATTGGCTCACTGCATAGTTATATTCAGCATTCATTATTGTTGTTTGAACCAACCACTATTGATGCAGCTAGTGTGAAATCAATTCATATTGAGAATAGGGGCAAGAATGAAAGAGAGGACCAGTCCAGAAAGCCACCGTTCAAACCTCCAATGGAAAATCCAAAGAGAAAAGGAAAGGGAAGTAAAGAAAATAGCAGCAGCCAAAGAGGGAGAGCGGCCTTATTGCAATCATTGCAAGAAAGAAGGCCACGATGATGATCACTATTGGAAGTAGCGCCCAGAACAATGCCCAAAGAAGTATGGAGGAAAAGGGAAACAGAAAATAGTGCAGCATCACAGCAAGACCTGGATCAGATTCGAGAGATGAAGCACTAGTCACAGCAGCACAGGAAAAAAAGGTACCCTTACACCTCCTGTTGATTCTAAATCACATGGAAGCACCAGTTCTATAGATGAGTCCCTTTCAAATGATAGAAAAAGAATTGAATTATTTCATATCAGAGTTGTAGTAAATCACACCAAAGTCAAAACTCTGTTTGATACTGGGTCCCAAGCAAATTTAATTGCACAAACCCCTGGTAAAGAAGCTTGGCTTAGAAACAAAACCGCACCCAAAGCCTTACCCGCTGGGATGGATACATGATAAAGCTAAATTGAATGTAACCCAGCAGTGCAAGGTAAAATTTGTGATTGAGTCTAAGCTGGTAGACGAAGTAGAGATGGATGTAATACCACTAGATATCTGTGGCATGGTATTGGGGAGCTCATACCTGTATGATAGGAAAGCAATCTTTTTCCGCCATGAGAATACATATCACATCACCAAGGATGGAATAGAATACATAGTGCGGGCTCATCAAAATAAATTAATGCCAACCTCATAAGCACTGGGCAGATGAAACGGCTGGTGAATTCTAGCAAGACATGCATGCTTATGGTTGTAAGGGAGAAGGAGGTTGAATTCGCGGATGCGTTCTAGGGCTGCAATGGGGAGCTTAAACAAGAATTAATGCAATTAATTTCTGATTATACTAAATTCTTTCAGGAGCCATGGGGACTACCTCCAAAGAGGGAAATCCAACTGTTATATGATGCCCCGCTACCAAATATCGACATGTACAGAATGTCAACAGTTGAAAAGGAGGAGATCAAGCGTCAAGTGCAGGAATTGCTGGACCAAGGCGTGATCAGGCCGAGCTCCTCTCCATGCGGTTTGCCTATTGTTCTAGTGCCTAAGAAGGACGGTAGCTAGAGGATGTGCATGGACTACCATGCGCTCAGCAAAATATCAGTAAAAAAATTCTATCCCCTCCCATGCATAGATGATTTATTGGATCAATTAAAAAATGTTGTATATTTCACAAAGTTGGATTTACACAGTGGCTATCAACAGGTCTGAATTGCGGAGTAGGACGTGTGGAAAACCGCTTTCAAAACCAAGAAGGGGCTGTTTGAATGGATGGTGATGCCATTCGGGTTTTGCAATGCTCCAGCCACCTTTATGCAGGTTATGAATAATATATTTCAGCCTTTCATTGATGAGTTTGTTCTTGTTTATTTAGATGATTTACTAGTTTTTAGCAAGAATTGGTTTGAACATGTGAGTCATGTAAAGAAAGTGCTTGATGTGCTAAAAAAGGAAAAACGCTTTGTAAAATTGTCAAAGTGTGAGTTCGAGAAAACCTCTTTGGGTTACCTAGGTCATATTGTTCGTCATGGTCAGTTAAAAATTGATCTCGCTAATGTTGAAGTGATTGTAAATTGGCCTAAGCCTACTACTGTAACTGAGGTCCGTAGCTTTCTAGGTGCAGTCCAGTATTGGAGGAGATTTTTTGCTAATTTCTATGTTATTGTAGCACCTTTGCACACATTGAAAAGTGTGAAACAGATCTTCCAATGGGGAGGAAGACAACAGAAGTCCTTCGAAATATTGAAGGAAAAAATTAGCACCGAACCAGTCTTAGCCTTACCTGATATCCAATAGCCATTTGAGATCGAAACCGATGCCTGCGGTTATGCCATGGGAGCTATATTGATGCAATAAAAGAAGCCAATTTGTTACCATTCTGAGAAGTTTTCTCAAGATGTGATAAATAATCCGACCTATGACAAGGAGCTTTATGCCTTGGTGCAGAGTGTGAAAAAGTGGAAACATTACCTGATTGGCAAGGAGACCATCATCCATACAGATCATCAGCCCTTGTAGTACCTTCAATCATAAACCAAGTTGCAAAAAACTTGTCATTTCAAGTGGATGGGCTTTCTTCAACAATTTCATCTGGTAATAAAGTATAAGAAGGGCACCAGCAATAAAGTGGTCGATATGCTATCTCGCCCTCCTATTTTTGATTCTGTTATTTTGCATAATGCTTCATTGTCTTTTGAAATTTATGTTGAACAATATGCTAACGATGATGACTTTAAGGAGGTTTAGGCAAAACTAACCCATGGTTCACAGGTGGACAACTATCACTTGTAGGGGAAATTGTTGTATCACCTCGCTAAATTGCGTATTCCCACGGGAGAGAGTGCGTTTAATTCAAGAGGCCCACACCTCTCTTGTGTCTGGACACTTTGGTGTCAAAAAGACTCTATGTCATGTACAAAGATTTTTTTTTTGGCCTCATATGAAAAAAATTGTGACTCGCTACGTAAAGGTTTGTGTGACGTGTTCTATTTCAAAGCCCTCTAATAGAAAACTTGGGCTCTACACATCACTCCCTATTCCAAGTCGTCCATGGGAAAGTGTGTCAATGGTCCTTGTAGGAGGTTTACCTTTTTATAGGAAGAGTCACGACTATTTGTATGTTGTCGTTGACCATTTTAGCAAAATGTGTATTCTTATGCCTTGTAAAAAGAAGATTACTACAGAGCAGACTGCTTCTCTTTTCTTTCAGTATGTTTGGGTCCACTTTGGATTACCCACATCAATTGTGTCGGATCGAGACTCTATCTTCCTTGGGGAGTTTTGGACCAGCTTGTGGAGGATGATGGACACCAAACTAAAAAGAAGCATGGCATTTCACCCGTATACCGACAGGCAGACAGATGTTGTTAACCATACCGTGGTACACCTATTACGAGGCTATTGTGGGAAACATCCCAAGTTGTGGGATGAACATCTCCCCTATATAAAACATTCCTACAACCGAGCAGTACATTCAACAATGCAGCATTCACCATTCGAAACATGCTTTGGTTACGTGCCAAAAGACCCTTTTGATATGGTCTTTGGAAGGGAGGATGGCTCCAGTGGATGTAATGATAAGGACAAAGTTCAGCAGTTCATTCAATGTATCCATTTGATTCACCAAGCAGTGCAAGAGCATTTGGAAAAAAGTCAAGCTTGTTATAAGGCTCAACATGATAAACACTGGGTTGACCATCAATTCCAACTGGGCAACAAGGTGTGATTCCACATCAGCAAAGACAGGATGAAGGGAGAAGGAAAGAAGTTGCGGCCAATCCGGTATGGACCATTCACCATATTGGAGAAGATTTGGAACAATGCCTTTCGTCTTGACTTGCCGGTACATATGCAGATGTACTCAGTAGTGAATGTGGAAAATCTAAAGCTGTATGAACCACCTTTTATCATGAACACTGATGAGGTGGGCACAGTTCCTACCATCATTGATTTTTCACCTAAATATCTCGATGAGTTACCTGAAGACATCATCCTCAATAGAAGAACTAGGACTTCACGATGAGGAGATGTAGAATACCTTCAAGTTGGATTCAAGGGAATGCATCCCAGCAAGGCCAAATGGCTGGAGAAAGAGAAAGTGAGGGCATAGTTCCCTCACTTGACAATTGACTAATGAAAATATTTTGGCAGTCCAAAACCTCCTCAATGGGGAGGATTGATCGAGGTGCATCTTCAGATACAATAGCATGGAAAAATTCAGAAATCCCAATGGGAAGAATGAAGTCAACCCCATACCAAAGCAGATATCTCATCTTCCTGATTCCAACGGCGCAAACGATACTTCAATCCGAGTTCGAATGATGAAGTTATCACCCAAAGAAGGATGCTTTAGTCATTAAGAAAATGAGGAATTTTCTTTGAAAAGGAGTCTTAAGTCTTTAAGGCCAAATCGCAATCGGAGGTTGCATATGGGTGGATTTAAGATTTGGGCCATGGGACCCCCTATCATCGATCTCTGATTAGATCGGATCGGCAAATTGGAGGCAGCCAGATCGACGGTCATATATATATATATATATATATATATATATATATATATATATATATATATATATATATATATATATAAGTGTATATCGGTGAGCGGGTTGTGCGATCTGCGATCAAACAAATTGGTGGGATCGGAGCAATACATATGCGGGACGCCGATATCAGTGATTGGCAGTCGACATTTCCTGTGAACAGGCCCTTGGCAACAGCGATACGCCGATTGTGATAACAGGCCAGACCCAATGAATAAAATGCACCCGATTTAATGATTTTTTAAATCCGGGTGAACGTTTTTGGGCGGATTTCTTAATGTTTTCGGGATCTTTTAAGTTTTATCATTTTAACCGATAGATGTCCATTTACAGGAACGGTTGCACCCACTGGTCCTTACACTCTACCAACCTCCAAAGTTAACCCGGCAAGCCCCGATTTAAATGGGATCTTATCTGAGAATCCATTATAAAAGAGGATCAAGGGAGGAGCACGGGAGGAGGCATTTTCTCTGGTTGCAGCACATTGTTTCATTGGCAGGAGGCCGAGAGCATCTATTGGTCTATTTTGAACAGTTTACATACTCCAGCCCCTTTTATTGCTGTGGGAAGCTTTGGTGCTTCATACCTTTCCATCTCAGGCATCCATTTCATAGGCCATCTTGCAGATTGGAGGTATAAGCCTCTTATGGACAGTTGATGATTGTAAATTCTCTTTCTTTCCTGCCATTTAATAAGAAAGGCCTCCCCATTGTTGAGCAGGGTTAGGAGATGTAGGCCGAATTGGACGAACTCTGTTATCAAGCCTTGGTGTCCTCTTTTGTGCCTTTTATGTGTTTACTTCTTCTTTTCTTATGTGCACATTTTCGTGTTAAGCTGCAATTTTATGTGTAATTCCTTTCTATACATCTATAAGTGAAAACATCCTGGAAAAAAAGGTGAAGTGATCTCGCTAGTATCTGATTCGGATACTGATGAAGTGACTTTCCTACATCATGGAGAGATAGGGAACTCAAAAGGAGTTACCCCAAGTTTTTCACTTTGCAGTCTAGTCAATACACCAGTTTGTTGTAATAAGGAGGTAACACTCTCTTCAGATAATTTGGGTTTCTCTAGTTTCTCAGCAGAAATGGATATCTATTCCAGTTTGTGTATCAAAGAATAAACTTCGGGAGATTTGGGAATATGGAGATGGTGGTTGCCTTACTACTTCAGGATATGAGGGAGATGTTTATACAACTTCAGATTCCTGGTCAGGGGATTTTGAACGAGATGTAGAAGGTATAGAAGCGGTGGAGGCGTTTTGACTCTTGTGAATGCTTTTCGAATGATCTTTAGGTTTATATGCCATTCACAGCTGAATTCCCTCCTTCTAGCACAAAAATGTTGTGGCTTCATAATTCCATTGCCGAAACATGGGGGATAACCACCCAGTCTGGACCTTAAGACAACTCCTTTTTTGTTTAAAGTGGTGGCTCCGACTCGGGATAATGGGACCAGTTTCCCAATGTGGGTTTTAAGATGATAGTGGGTGGTTCATGAGTGTTTTTGCAATAGAATAATGATAATCTAAGTGACTTATTCTATGCTGCAATTTCTCTAACTTAACCTATTCTAACATAAACCCGAGTATTCTTGCATGGTGTGGAGATGATAATGTAAAATATAATTCCTTTGACTAAATAGTTAGTCAAAGGAATTTATAAAACATATCATATATCTAATGAGTTATATATGAAAATCAAAACCTCAGTTATGGCATCAATACAGAAGTGCAATTAATGCTTCACAGAAACAATAAATCTCACATATAAATCATGAAAATAAAGTTTTGCCACTAATTAAATGTAAATAGAATTATGCATACACGATAATAGTACCAGATGTATGAATTCCTGCTCATTTGACAAATGAAATAGACAAAATTCTTCCTTCAAATCAAATTGTCTCCCAGGAATACAAAAGTGGATCAAAAAAGGAAAGTAGTTTGATATCTAAAAGAAAAGATCATGCTACATCATTTTCAAATGTTTTTGATAAAATTTTGGACCCTTCTCTAAATGCATGAGAACACTATAAATACTATTCTAACTAAGTATGCAAAAATAGATTATATAAAATTTGAGGAGGTTTCAAACAACCTTCTTCCTACATAGGTAACTAACTCCAAAAATAAACAAAGATCAACTAAACAAAACTAAGAGGATGACTTGTTGTCTGACATCTTTTCCTTTAAATCGCAAATATCGATCATCGGTTGAATTTGAGGAGGTGGCCCGAAATGAGATTTGAGTTGTCCTGTAAAGATTGCATCAGCAAGAAGTGGAAGCATCCTTTGAGTCACATGGAGGGAACAGTTGAGGGTCATAATCTAGCTATGTGGCTTGACTAGATACTGCCAATATGACTCCCAATCGGTTATAGTCAATTTCGTAATTGCATCTCTTTATTTCCCCTCTTTTTCTTGCCAGCCTTTACTAAGAGCAGTTAAGTCAGGCATTTCTTTCGAATTATCATCCTTCATGAGATTGGTAGAGAACAAGGCATGATTTACTGCCTTAATGATGTTCTTTGATACTCCAGTTTCCCTTGCAACTGGCAGCTCAACTTATTTTATCCTAGCATCCAAATCACTGAAGAGGATGTCTTTGTGAGTTTCCTCAATCTCGGGTAGATTGGCCTTGTTTCCCTTTTTTGATTCCTGCCATTCAGTGAATTTGGAAATTTTGGTGTTTAAATCATTAAACTTCGTTCTCTGGTCAATGGTTCTGTCTGTGAGTTGGTCGCTGGTAATAAGGTAGGGAGTGATGTGTGACAGCTTTTGGCAAAAATAATCTTGTTGCTTGACTAGAAGATAATTTAGTTCTAGAGCCTCTTTGATGAATTCCTCAGCAGTAGGAACATCCTTTTACCTGTCCAAGGATTGTTGTAATTCTTTGAGATGCATGTTTTTGGCTGATAATTTGGCTTCATGGCTTATTTTCAAGACTGCCATGTCCTACTGCAATTGTGCGAGTTGCTCAGCTGCTTGCTTATTTGCACTTGATTTTTCTGTCTCGGTCTCTTGTTTGAGCCACGCAATTCTTTCATCCCTTTCCTTTAGCAGAGTAGACACCTCAGTAGCCTTATCCATAGTGGACGATGCATATGCTCCTGTAAACTATGACAGTCTAGTCAAGTTTTCAGTCGGATTGAAAGGCATGTCCTTCCAAACAACTTCCATTGGCTCATCTCTAGGTGAGAATTCAGGTGCATCTACCCTTCTCATTTTCCTTTGACTTCGGACTATAGCCTTGTGGAGAGGGCTATAGAATACATCAAGTGGAGGTATCTCTGTCACTTTCAGAATGATTTCTGATGTGGGTAGAGCAAGGATGATTTTAGCATGCTCGAATGTTGTTGCTTCTTGATCCATAGGTGTAGACTGTTTGCCGACAGACTTGGGCTTTGTATCTTGATGAATTTTTAGAGGAGTCTTGAATTCCCCTATTTATTGAGTATTTGGAGCTTTGTAGGTGTCTTGCAATTCCTCATTGAATGGATCCCATTCCTGCTCCAAACTAGTGCCTTGGGCCTCTAAACTTGTCTCTGTGGCTGAAGTGTCCATTACCTGCTTTTTGACTCGCTTCTTGCTGGACTCAACTGTATTGTCTACATCCTAGACTTTCCTTGTGTCTGTTGTATTCTCAGTGTTTACCTAAGAGTCCTTTTGAGAGCTAGGCGTTGCACTATCGATAGTGTTACTTGGGGTAGGCTTATCCTTGGGCTTTAATAGATGCATTAGAATGACCCGAAGCCTATCATTCCTAAATTCTTGAAATCTTTGAAAATCTATGGGTTTCAGGTTAGGATTTTCCCATTCAAGTGCTTTCTCAAAAGAAACTGTTGACTGTAACAAATCCTCAAAGTAATTATCTCCATGATTGTATGCCTTGAGCTTTAGTCCTGTAGTGACATTGTATGACACTTTGTTTGGATCGAATTTCCTTGTAGGCAATGTATGAAGCATGAGGGATTCCATTTGTGATTATTCCTTAGTAGCATGAACAAAATTAGCTAAAGTAAAAGGGTCATATTTGATAGGGAAAGTAGGCCATAATGACTTCTTGCCGTCTTTAAGAACTTTAGTCAGGCCCTTTCCCACAATATTGTAGGCAATCTCCCTTGCTAATAACTTATCAGAAACATATAAGGGAAGGATGCGTGGATTAGCAATGCTACCAAAAACCCTAATGTAGGTGAACCATTCCTAATGAAATACTTGCCTACAACAAGCAAGTATGTTGCAGCTTCTTAGGAAAACCGAGGGGCTTTCTTATTGAAAATCATTTGGTGTAGGGGCAACACGATAGAATGAAATATCTTGTAGAAGTGAGGTATGTAATGTGATTCCCATATTTTTTTATGACTAAGATGGATTGGGTAAGGATCTTGTATGGTCCATTTCCAACCCATGGTTGGAAATTTCGTGCAAAAATAGATAACATCTATAATATAAGCACAGAAATAGAAGGGTGGGAGGTTATTTGTAGATGAGGCTTTCTTTTCTCGATATTTAGTAATGGAGGTGGCTAAGCTGTCAGATATGATAGAAGGCTAATTCATGATATAGAAATTAACACAAGCATTGATCAAGGAAATCCATTCTATTGAAAACTTAGTGTCATTTGGCAGTCCATACAGTCTACATAACATTTCTACTACATAATTGTAGGGTTTTTTCAAAGAGGCTATTGCATACACACCCGATTTTTCATACTTGAATTTGTTGTCTAACATTCTCCAAGTCCAAATTAACTTGAAGGGGTCTGGATTATTCTTTGCGAATTTAGCCACAAATGTGTTGTCGTAAATTTCCTGTAGATCAGGTATGTGATACATGGCCTTCAAGTCTTCTACCATGAATGATCCTACGACCTCCATCCTTGAATTCTTGAACTACCTATCCTTAATGATAAGGTTTTCGACCACCCATATGATCATGTTTGTGTAGGGAAGGATTTTGGCTCTTGCGCCAATCCTATGAAGGAAAGAACATGAGGCATCCCTACATTGAGGTCCTGAAGGCTTTGTCAACATAGCTATTACTCTTGTAGCAGTAATACGCTCGTCCTCCAGTCTGTTGTAAATTAGTTCCCAAGATGTTGCGCTTCCAGCTGCATCACAGACTGTATCACCAAAGATAGGAGCCATCTCTGTATCGTCTGTCTCAACAATGGTCTTCTTAGTTTGATTATGCATCACCTTTCTTAAGGACATGTCTTTTGTCACTTGCCTGAAACAGACAAGATATATCAGCACAGATGATATCAAGTAATTAAGACTGAAATCCTCTGTGAAATGACCTTGGATCGTGAGAAAGGTTTTTATTAGATATTTGATTATCACTACCCATAACCTAGAGAATGATTATCCTCCCTCAGGCCGCTAAACATTTAATAACCTGTCAACTCATTTTTTCTTATTATTTAAAACATAATTATTCTACGTGCTTTAACTCCTTAATCGCAGATCGTAGTCTTTAAAGGGGTACCGTGTAACACTTATCAGATATATTGGGCAAAATGCGATTGCGAAATTCGCAATATCGCATTTCGCAAATCATTAACATTTGTCCTAAGGCATGTTCAATTTTTTTGCGAATTGTGAAATGCGATTACACAGTGACAAGATGAGGTTATCGCAGCGGGAGACCTTTTTGCATATTGCAATTTCATAAAGGATTTATAAAATAGTGATTTGAAAAAGCACAATATGTGTTTTTCGATATAAGTTTCCTCCTTAGCTCATTTTGCAAGGTTTTGCTAAGTTTTTCTTTAGAGTTAGGCATTATTATCCTAGGCTTAAAAATTTAAAAATGGTCCCCATTTATAACTCAAATGCTAGATATTATTAGATAAAAATGGGGGGGTTGTTTCGTAGTACAACACACTGATACAATGAAAAAGAAAAGAACCACTGAAAAATTAGCAAAAAATATGACTTGGAAATAGATTTACAACATTCCCATCACCATGAAAGAAAAAGGCAACTAAATATCGGATTCTAGTTATCAGAGCATCCATTTCGGCTCACAAATGCAGAATATTGCAGATTAAAAAAAGAATGCTCAATAGAGCACAACAAGCAATTACTATAAATATTGCAATGAAGAAGTGTATGGACATGTACAAAGCACTATATTTATTCTTGACTCGAGGATCTGGAACTGGAAAAACATTCACAACAAAAGTAATCTTCCAAATGCTCATGCGACTTTATGATGCACATCATTCAACTAATCTTTTGAAACCAAAGGGTTTGATACTAGCATACATAGGAAAAGTTGCATATAATGCAGGTGGTACAACAATCCACTCTACACTTCTTATTCCTTTTAACAAGTCTTCCCCCACATTGCTTAACAATGAAACATTGGATGCACTTGGAAAACTTTACCAGGAATTGAGACTAGTTTTCATTGATGAGGTTTCCCTACTTGGAAGTCGGTTCTTGTTTTGCATTGATGATCGATTGAGGAACATAAAACATGTCCAAACAAAATATTTCGGAAATGTTGATATAATTTCTTGTGGTGATCTCTATCAAGCACAACCTATAAAAGACTCCTTGATATTCAAACTACCTATTCTCAGCAAACAACCAGTCCCATGTGACTTTTGGCAAGAAAATGTAAAGTGCTATGAATTGCATATTACAATGCGTCAAATAGACGAGCAATTCATCTCAATATTGAATAGAATGTGAACAAACACTCAAACAAAAGATGATTTGAAATATTTGAACATAAATTGTGTTAGACCTTCACTTATAGACCCTGCTTTCCCATATCTTTTTTATAAAAATAAATATGTTACTTTGCATAACAATAAAATTTTGTCAATTGTTCCTAGAGACGAGATTTTTATCAGTGTAATCGATCAAGAAGAAGAAAACCATGGCGATTTCCCTTCCCATTTTCATACAACAACATTGCCTTCACATATAGTTGTAATAGTAAACATGTTAGTTGAGATATATGATGGAAATTACAATTCACAAGATGGCCTTGTTAATGGAGCATATGTAATCATTAAAGGCTATACGAAAAAAACAATGAAATTGATATCATATGGATCAAATTCTTCGATGAAAAAAATAGGGAATTGCTAAGCAAAAATTGGCTCACTTCTATAGTCAAGGCATTTCCAAAGATTGGATCCCCATATTGCGATTAGCAAAACCAATAACAGCGCAAGAAAAAATAGGCTATATCAAAATACAAAAACAATTTCCTGTTCAATTGGCATGTGCTCGAACAATCCATATATCACAAGGCCTTGCTCTAGACAACCTTGCATTTGATCCTATTGGAATACGAACTCATGGATTAGTCTATATAGCCTTGTCTCATGTTAGAAACATGCAATCCTTATTCCTATTAAAACCACTAAAGAAATAAAATTTCAAAGTCAAGCAGAAAATAACAGTTGAAATGGATTGTCTACGACAATTTGCAAAATGGGAACTAGATTACAATTATCAATCTTTGCATAGACATTTATGCACATCAGTTTTCTCTCTAAACACTCGCAACCTAGAAACTTATATCAATGATGTCCTCAATGACTATGATCTAATGGATGCTGATATTCTGTGTTTACAGGAAACACATTTGAAACAAGAAATATTGCAACAAAAGTTCAAAACATTTAATTTCATATCAAGCCATTATAAATATGGATTGCTCACATGTTTCAAACAAAATATAAGAATTGTTGAGCATATGCAATTTCAAGAAGACAATGTAGAATCATTGATGACAAATATCATTCTACATGGAATGCAAATTACAATTGTTAATGTTTACGCAACACCCTATGCCACATTGCCCAATATAGTAGATATTCTTGAAAAAACATTTTGCAATATATCTATTAGTAAACCAATAATCATCGTAGGAGATTTCAATGTTAACATGCGTGAACATTACACTAGAACAAAGACACTAAAAGACTATATGCTTAGCCACAACCTCCATTTCCTACTAGATACAAATACCTATGTGCACACATCACTCATTGATCATGTATGGTCTAACATAACAAACAACTACAAGATTTACAAGCTAGATACATATTGGTCAGATCATGACACAATATGTCCCATAATGGACCATGTACATGTAGATGAATCACAAAACACATCAAACACATTCCATATCTACAGTTGATATCATTTTCTTTCCCCTTTTATTATCATTGAAACTTGACCATTCATTACTCTTCTTTTGCAAGCATCTAATGTATCCATATCCAAAGAAACTACTAATGCAATTTCCTTTTCTCTTATACATCCAAAATGTATCAAAGCTCTAACGACCAAAAATGCAGAAGGAAAGTATATACATATACTATTCAAAATATCAATTCACCAAATATATATATGGAATTTCTTTTCATGTCTCCAATATCACTAGTTCCATTTTCCACTCATTATCATTTTCAATGAAACAAATACCTTGCAGCCTTGAACATCAAATCAACACAACTTTGGAGTAAGAAAAACAACTAACAAAAGAAGCAACAAGGCAAGTCAAGCCATGCCCATCACTTATTTGCACTTGTCACATTGTAATATACACATCATCATTGTTTCTTTGTAATTGACTCTAATTTGCTTCATATGTGCACAGTTCAAATGCACCATCGACAATTCCAATATCAATTGAAGAATTAAACATCTGCAAAACTCAAAAATTATTCCATTGTGACGTAATGGTTGTCTACAACACATTTCTTGACAAAGCACAAAAAACTCATCAAATATTGCATGCAGATCTAACTAATTAGCGGGGATTGATGACAATCACATTGGTTGTTCCAAATGAACTCATCGAAAAACATAATCAAAATATCTTTCCAGGAAAAGGAATTGCAGTGACAAATTTTTAGATTCTACCAAAAACAAATTATGACCATGGTGATTGTGATCGCATTTTTTTATTAGACAACACAAGCACTGTAGAAAACATCAGCCCAATCTACACATAATACAAATTTGTTCCAAATGAAACAATAAAACAATTGGGAGAAAGCATAGAAACATTCCCAATATAAACAGTTGTAGCACTTGTAACAACATCTCAAAAAGTTGGCATGCAATATATATTGCAAATTAAAGATGGAAGTTCTCAAGATGATATGGCCTCAGTAAGATGATATTCGTTACACCATTCACCCATAAGCTTTATGAATCTTTATTTATGGTCTTTATGTAATAACATGATTTATTCTTTGTGTCCTTTATGTCACAGCTGCAACTATTTGAAAACTTGTTGCTTATCTACAATGAAATTGAACAGAGACTACAAAATGGAGAAATGTTGATTATGGTCTTCAAAAACATAACAAAAAGAAAAGACCTTAAGGAAATAACATTATGTACAACACATGCCACATTCATCACAAATTTGAATGCTGAAATAGAAAAAGATCTCAGAAAAACAATTGATAGACAAATCTAGGTACGTACATATACAATAACTTGTTTATTTTTAATTACACAATTACTTATTTTCCATTATACATTTACTCACTAGTTTTCTTTTCTAGCAGGTGTAAGGAACACTGCTGGTTGCAAATGCATATTCCACACCATTTGAACCTGTGTGTGCACTTTGCAGTTGCCGAATCTCATCAGCTGTAATGATAGAAGACATGTCAACATTTTGCACTAAATGCAAACAAAATACTCCGTTTCTCTTTCTGCATTGTATCAACTGCATTATAAGAACTCCTAATAACAACACATTATGATGTTTCCGTAGAAACAGAATAGTTTTAAAGAAGTTGTTTCCAAAATTAGCTCAAATGTCTTACCAAGAATATTTGCAAAAAAAGAAAACAAAACAAAAAAAAACAAAAAACAAAAAACAAAAACAAAAAAACAAAAAAAACAAAAAAACAAAAACAAAAAAACAAAAAACAAAACAAAACAAAAACAAAAAAACAAAAAACAAAACAAAACAAAAAACAACAACAACAACATATATGCTACATAATATCCAAGTTCAAGGTATCTTCACTCTAAATGGTGACAATGAGATTTTAGATATCGACCACAGCAACAAGAAAAATAAAATTTCAACTAGCAAGTTTGTCTTGTCTCCCTAGGTAACAACTCCATTCTTTTTTACTTTCAGTCTTTAGTCATATAACAAAATTCTTCAATTTTTTATTATACAAGCATAATAAGCATTTTTTGTTATCTCTCTCATTGCAAGGTTGGCCATTGTTCAAAAAGAAGACTTCGTGATATCACACAACTTAAGAGCCCAATGTTGAAAGGAAAATGAACTTGATAGTGAACAATTTCAAATTTTTTTGTTCCAATTTTGATAAAGCAATAGAAATGATTTTACTGATACTATGTCAATAAAAAATATTTACTTTTTCTTACACTAATATTACTACAACAACATTTATAACTTCTTCATTACATATATGTTTTGAAAATTTCCAGTTTCAATTTGGTGTCTATAAATAATAGTTATCTACATTTTCCTATTTTCTGTTATGTTTTATAAACTAAAAAAAAAACATGCTTCCTATATTCTTATTTTGATTTTTAACGCTGCTATTGAGCTACATCCTACTACTTCCACACTTCTAGCCCTTGCTCCGTTTCATTTATTTCCACAAATGCTTGTTATATTTTTCATGCATTTTGTTAGGTCATCTTACTTTATGCTTTTGGAGTAGCTTTGTGCAGTCTCACAAGCTATTATTGCTGATATGAATTCGTATGTGTATTTGCACTGTTTCTTTGATTCTTAACTCTTTATGCGTTGGCTATTTATTTACACAAAACCATCTAATTATTTTCTTTCATTCTTTGTTCAAGGTATCATATCGTATTCTTGAAACAAGACGATGTTCTTATGTGAATTTGAATGGATAAATCCAAACATTTCAGAAGTTGACCAAGTCTTAACCATGGGGTTTTGTCATAGAAATTATAAATAGGCTAATAGGTATTTTAATCCATGTAGATTTTGAAATTATTGAGGCATGAAGTCTCCCTGAGTTGGAGCACAACTAGCTTGAAGAGAGGAAGGTTGGCGGATGATTGTGGCCAGCCTCTTAGTTACCCAAATCTATCAGCTCAATGCTTTAGGCTTTCACAAATTGAGAATGACAGATTGAGTGGTAACAGGACTTGTTATCACTCCAGGAACCTCTCCTAGGTTGTATCTCGGAGATGCCTGGTAACATATAAATCTTCAATATTGTTCTCTGAACTATTGGAATGGATGATGGTTTGGATCAAGTTAGATGACTATTTCAACTCTGTTTCACTGAAGACATGCATGAACACCCTCAGCTTTACAAGGCTTTAGACCACTAATGCTCAATAGTTTATAGATTCAATGGATAGATGGAGAATATTGACAGTACCAACAGATGCATACATAAACACATATGAATGGTTAGCTACAAGAAGTAAATGAAGCTTGCAAATCTAATTTATCAAACGCAGAGATAAGATGACAGTTATTTGGCATTAGACACAGAAGAAAACATGAATAACCTATTCAAATGCAAGCTTAGAATAGAAGAAAAAATGGGAATTGAACATGTAACAGAAAAAGAAGCTTATATTGCTTGAATGAAGATGAGAAGCTAGAGGAGAAGAGTATCCATAATCTCCAAAAGTTGAACCCTTCATACTTATAACTTTTAGCCATTTATAGTCTTTTTTACAATGCTCCTAAACTCTCAAAGGCTCGAAGTGTCTTAATCTATCCTCTCTGTCTTTTCAACGACTTGATGCCATGACAAGACACGCATGAGCTTGGAGGTTTCTTTTCTAACAGCAGAGTAACCGCATTCTGGTAATTTGCTGCGCTGTCAGGGAGCTTGCTCGTGCCAACGATGCTCCATGATAATTTCTGTTGGTTTGGCTGTGTTGTGCTGTTATTTTTCCCCTTACATCCATATATTATGTTATATTAGTTCACCTGTTGACTGTTAAAAATACAAACAAAGCCAAACAGAGCTATCAGGTCTATTCGCAATCATTGTCGCCTGTCGCAAATGACCTGTCCCTTGGTTTTTTAGAAATAGATTAAAACAATGGAAATACATCAAAAATGGCTCATGAAGGACTTCAAATTTTATATATTTCCCTTCACAAACCCTTTCGGGTCCGAGTCTTATCGCATATCGCAATTCGCTTCAGTCTTGCTCTAAGGTTCCCTTTTGTATTTTAGAAATACGTAAAAACTGCAAAAATGCATTAAAAAATAGCTTTTTGGCGGATCTCAAAATCTATGCAATAATGCTTATATAGCCATCGGGTCTAGCTAATCGCATCGCACATATACATATATAAAGGCCCTGCTCCATAATGTTTCCCTGATTGTGATCCGTCGATGCGATTGATCGCAATCACATATCGCTCATGGCCCAGGCCGATGATGAGTGCTCTGTTGTGTTGGCTGATTGTGATTCTACGATGCAATGTGGGTTGTCGATCTGTGCTCTTGATCAACGGTCTACGTTGAATCTGTCGATCACCATCGCAAGTTCCACATAGTCTGCACCCATATCCGTCGATTGCCACCGCCAATTGTGACCCGTCGATCAGATCTGGACCGTTGATCGGCCATATCTGACAGCTATTGTGCATTTCACTGTTCAGACCTCCTATACTCAGGCTTTTCACTATTTGCTTGGGTTTTTGCCTCCTGATAGTGTTTCTCCACCATTCTAAGGGTTCTTCTCCTACGATGGTTTTGATCTTTGGCATGATTTTACTAGCTTTTGAAGACTGAGAGAGCATATTTGGATCCATTTGGATCAGGACCTGATGCAATTATAGATGTGAGAGTAATATTTTGAAGTCTGGCTTATGGCCAAATCGGAGCAGAGGAGATGTGGTCGTCGGAGCTGAAACATGGGACATTTCAGCTAAAAATAGTAGCACTACACCTCAGGGGCTAACACTGGCTCCTTTTGGGGATGAAAACCTCCCCATGAGGTTTCAAGAACCACAGACCAATGCCTTTGATGTAAAACCAAAATCAAATCTATCTCCTAGTGTTCCATTGGGCATGGAGTTTATTTTGCATAGAAAATAAAAAATGAAAAACATATTTACAATATCAAGGCTTTAAAGCCTTAGATGAAATAAATTTTCAAGAACCGTCCATTAACTTGGCCACCAAAACATCTTCTCCTTCCAAACTATGTAGAATAAAGGTATTGTTCTGCTGAATTTGAGCAATGACAAATGGACCTGTCCATAAGGAGTCAAACTTACCATGATTACCTTTCTTTTCCTTCAATGCATCCCATTTGAGAACCAAGTCACCAACTTGGAAATTGTCCATTTTTTCCTTCTTGTCAAAGGTTTCTTTGATTTTCTTCTGATGAACTTTTGACTTCTCAACCAGCTGCTCTTTGATCTGCTGTAATTCAACCAGGTTATTCATTCTCCTTACCATGTCATTCGTTTCATCCTATTCTTCTTGAAATAATTTGGCCACAGGGAGAATCAACTGGATAGGAAAAACAACATTGGCACCATAAACTAGCTTAAATGGAGAATTTTCTATGGACTTCTTGTCGGTAACTCTGTCAGCCCATAGTGAAAACTTCAACTTGGAATCCCAGCTCTTTTTGTTGTTCTCCAATAGTTTTTTGATTATCCTTACAATACTCTTGTTAGATGATTCTATCAGGCCATTGCCTTGAGGATAATATGAGGTAGAATGCACCAATTGAATGCCCATGGATTCACACATGTCCACCTATTCTTTTGCCCTGAACGTTGTTGCATTATCAGTGACTAGTTTGGTTGGGCAACCAAATCTAGTGAAAATATTCTCATTCAAGAACTTTATGATAACCTGATGATTACCATTTTTAGTGGGTATGACCTCAATACATTTAGTGAAATAATCAATGGCTACCAAGATCCATTTGTGCTGGCCACTAGAATTTGGATTAATATCACCTATGGAGTCCAAGCCCCACTGCTGGAAGGGACCATTGACGTGTACTGGCATCAAGGGCAGAGATTTTAGCTGCTATCTTCCTGCAAAAGAAAACACATCAGAGAACAGAGTAGGCCAATAATACCGAGCTCTTAGGATTTTGTGGGCTGTGGTTTTCCAATAATGATGCCCTCCACGGATGCTATAATGGAACTAGTGCATGACTTCCACAGATTTTCCTTTATCTAGACATGTCAAGAGGATTCCTGATGGGTCTTTCCCATAAATCGGGTTTTTATTAATGTAGAATTTGGCTTATATGAGCTTAGTGGCCTGGTCTTGACTTGAGCTAAGCCCTGGAGGAACTTATAGCTTCTGCAAAAAATGAACTATACTAGAATACCATTCACATGTGGCTAGATTTTCATCCAAAGGCTAATTCTGCTCTTTCTCTTCTACTGCTTCCTCTGTCTGCTCATCACGTGAATTTGAACCCATGTAATTGATGTTTAACAAATTGCAATTTTCCTCAGCCATAAGTTTATCCAAGCCCTGGCCTTTGACAAGCTTAATGGGCTTCACCTCTATGTTAAACTCTATGAATTTTGCAATCCATTTAGCTCTCTTTCCGTCAATATCTGACTGAGTTAAGACATCTTTTACTGAGGCTGAAGGTACATATGTAACCACCTTGGAATGCAGAATATAAATTATGAATGCCTTTAAAGATTTTATGAGAGCATAAGTTTGTTTTTCAATAAGGTCATACCGTATTTCAGCATCCCTTTGAGTTTTGTTGAAAAAGGCCACGGGGTGCTCTATGCCTTCATCATTTTTCTGCAATAGAGCTGCTGCAAGTAAGTCATAAGAGGTAAAAGAGAAGATATAAAACTCCTTGGTGTAATCTGGGTTAATTATAGTGGGAGCTTCCATGATAGCTTGTTTGATGGCTTCAAGAGCTTCTTGTAGCATATGTCCATTTTATTTCTAATCCTTTCTTCAGCATGGAAGTGATGTGCTTCACTAGCTCTGCAAAGTTTGGAATGAACCTTCTTACAAAGTTAATATTACCCAGGAAGGATTGAATGTCCCTTTTTGACCTTAGGATGGACAATGTCTGAATTGCTTGAACTCTTGCTGGATCAATCTTCACACCTTCAGCAGAAACAATATGTCCTAGAAGTTTTCCTTCTTCTAGAGAAAACTATGACTTCTTTGGGTTCACAGAAATTCTGAACTGTCTGCACTTTAGAAACACCTTCTTCAAATGCTGCAAATGGCCATTGTGAGTGCTGGAAAACACTGTTATGTCATCAATGTAGATAAGGACAAACTTTTCCTTCTCTCCCACAAAGGCTATGTTCATGGCCCTCTGAAAAGTAGCCCCAGCATTCATCAGTCCAAAAGGCATCTTGGAGTACATGAAAGTGCCCCAAGGAGTATTGAAGGCAGTCTTTTCCTAATCTTCTAGATGTACAACAATCTGATTGTAACTTGAAAATCCATCTAAGAAAGACATGACTTCAGCCCCTGAAACTTTTTGCAGCAAGTGCTCCATCTTAGGCAGGGGGTAGTTGTCTTTTTTAGAGCATTTGTTCAGATTCCTGAAGTCAACACAAAGCCTGATTTCTCCATTCTTCTTTCTTACTACCACAAGGTTAGCTATCCACTTTGAATACCTTAGGGGAACTATGATCTTGGCATCCAAGATCTTCTTGATTTCTTTCTCAATCAAAGGCAATAAGAGAGGGCTGATAGGTCTTAATTTCTATTTAAAAGGGACAGTGTTCTTTTCCAGTGGAACCTTATGTTAAATGATGTTTGTGTCATAGGTTTTAAGATCATTGTATTCCCAAGCAAAAATATCAGTGAATTGCTTCATCAAGGTGCAATAATCGGAACTCTGGGCAGAAGACAAGTGAGTGGACAGATTTATGTACTTTGGATGGGCTGGACTCCCTACATTATGTTTATGAACAATAGACTCATTTTCTTTCTTGGTAGGCTTATAAGGTACATCATTATGATCAAACAGCTTCTCTAGGGGCAACAATCCTTTGGGTATATGGTTACTAGGCAACTGAACAATGTTTTCCTGACCAATCGCGTCCTTTAGCTTGGACTGGTTGCATTCTTCCATGGTTTCGTTTTCTTGGTCGATGTGAATTTTAGAAAATTCATCAACGACTTGTAAAAACATATTAATTTCATTATCATATTCAAAAACTTTCCATTATTTGACATTGTCAGGAAGAGATGGTCTATATTTCACCTGAACTTCATAAGTCAACATAGGAGGCAAAGGAGGAATAAACGTGCTAGCAGACACAGCAAGGGAATCAGCAAGTTGGTTCTTCATTCTCAGGATGTAAGAAATGCTGAAAATATTAAAAGAGTCCTTGAGCTTCTATACCTCATCTCTATATGCTTTTAGCCTTGGATGCTTTGCTTGGAAAGTTTTGTTGACCTGTTGAATGATAAGGTCTGCGTCTCTAAACACTCTCAGACCTTTGATGCCCATTACTTTAGCAGCATTTAAGCCCAATATCAAGGCTTCGTACTCTGCTATGTTATTTGTGACCTGAAAAGTTAATTTGAAAGATAAATGAATGCATTCCTATTTGGGGGACATAAGGACTACACCTGCCCCTACAGCTTCCTTAGAGCAAGCTCCATCAAATAATATGTCCCAAATTTGTGGGCCTTCTTCCTTTGTGATCTGGAAAACTGGTTTCTTAAGCTGCATGGAGGCCAACTGGGATTCTTCAATCTGAAGAATACAAGCTCCAAAATCAGTGTTGACAGCATAGATGGGATGATTAGTGGGATTCCTTTCTTCACTAATGATATAAGCCAACTGAGATTCTCTGTATAAGCTGCTGCTATCACCTCCAAAAAAATGGGACAGTAGTGTAGAATAGATAATTTTGTAATGTTCCACCTAATCTCTTGATCCAACCTCTGGAAAGTAACATGCCAAACTTGGGGGGTACATCTGCTACCATAATATCCATCATCATGCTCTTCATGGGCAGCTAAGAAAAAATGATGGCTAGGTCCTTGATTAATCCCAGACATTTCACTTTTCTAGTGTCAAAAGAAAACAGGTCATGATAAGGCTTGGTAATGTCAAGAGCCAACTCATCCATGACAACCTTGGGCATTAGATTATGGCTGGCTCGAGTGTCCAGAATGTAATTGTGAAGGATTTTGTCATGAATAATCAGAGAGACATAGAATGATGGGGAGTTGTCATCATAATTTTCAATCATTAGGTTGAGAAAAATAGCTAGTTTGTCATCTTGCAGATTCACATAGTTGGTGGAGGCTTGGATGGCATTAGGCTCAAGGACCTTGAGGATAGATCTCTTGAAGGACTCTTTTTTCACTAGTTAAATCAGAGGTATAGGTATTCTTAGCTTCTGAATTTCTGATTGAAAACTAAAAGGAGAAGGAGACTTGTCAATGCCTCTTACCGCGTGAGCTGGAGCTTGGAGGATGATGGGATCAACTGTCAGTCACTTCTTCTTATTAGCTTGTTGTACTACAGGGACAACAACTCTTTGAACATGAGTTTCCTTGGCATTATTCATCTTCAACCTCAGATCATATCTGTTCCAATCTTCAGTTTGTAGAACAGCTTCACCATCCCGTTCTTGGTTGATCTGGTCATTGAATAATGACTTTTCATAGGTAGCTGAGCTCAAAAAGGACGCACTACTTTTGTCTTCCATACAATGGATCTCATCATCTCCTTCAAACTGCTCTTCTTCCATGACTACATTTTGGAAAGGGGTCTTCACCATTTGGTCTTCACTGGCATCTTTGCTTCTTTGCAAAATCTGCAACTGCTCATTAGCTCTTCTATATGGATTTGGATTTCTAGGAGCAAAGGTATTAGGAACTCTTCCTTTCCCAGGGTGCCGCTCGACCTTCAATTTGGAGATTTCAAATCTAATGAATCTATCATCTTGGTCATTTTATCTATCTTGGGATCTAAAGATGATGAAGAATCGCCCCTCTATCTCCTTCTATCAACATTTCCCTTGAGCTTCTTTGTAGCCATAATGTTTGATTCTACTTCCAAGGCTGCATCCTACATATCAGCCAAAGTAGCACATCGCCTCTCCCTCAATAGTAGACAGAAGTCAAAATCAAAAGCACTGGCATAGGTGATTTTAGCAGAGGTAGTGGTGGGTTTTACTTCAGCTGGTATCTTGTTGTACATGCAGTTAAACCTCTTATGAAAATTAGACAACAACTCACCATTTTCCCTCTTTAAGTTCCAAAACTTGGTGTGGTAGTAGAGTAGATCCTTCTTATCCCCCTAACGTTTTAGGAATACATCATCTAGAGCCTCAATATCTGCTATAAACCTTGGGGTCAGTTCTTTGAACCATTTTCTAGCCTCTCCATCTAGACTTTGGACAAAGACTCTCATCCATACGTCATCTCCACTAATGTCCAGGTTATGAGCATAGCTATAGAATGATTCAAGATGTTCTTCAGCTATAACACCTTCAGTCCTAGTGAACTTAGGCATATACTTCTGATATTCTCCAGTAGGCATGACATTCAAAGGAGTGGGCAGTACTATAGGTCCATACATAGCAGCTATAATTCTTTCCATTTTGGTAGGTTGTGAACCTGCGATAGTTGTGGTGGCTATAAGGGTACTGGAAGTCTGAATGATAGAGGGTTGAGGAGTGACTGATGGGACTAAAGGAGTATGATGAATAGGAGGAGAGGTTTCCTTTGGGCTTGCAACAAAATGATAACCTAAAGAATAAGGAGCTCTATGAGCCTCTGAGTTTTGTCTTCACTGCTAGTATTAGATGCTATACTCTCAACATGTATTTGTTCTATTACAGGATTTTCTTGAAGAGATATAGAATGTTGTTTAGAGCTACCTGAACCTGATGCTCCTTTCTGTAATGCCTTTCTTTCTTTGATGATTTTCTCAGGGTCAGATACTAGGTCAGCTTGTGGCTTCTAAGGATTTCTCTAAGTACCCTCACAAACTGAGCCAAAAATATGAAGTGGAGTCGCCAAGAGGTTCGTCCTCCAGTAAAGTCGCCAGATAGATGATTACAATTGAAAAAGTGCCCAAACATTGTCTATCATCAAAGCTGGATCTGTGTCATCAACCAGGGAAGCTGAGCTTTAGTCTTCTATCCCCGGAAGTGACGCCAATTTTGTTATCACTCCAGGAATCTCTCCTAGGTTGTATCTCAGAGATGCCTAGTAACATATAAATCTTCAATATCGTTCTGTGAACTATTGGAATGGATGATGGTTTGGATCAAGTCAAATCACTGTTTCAACTCTGTTTCACTCAAGACATGCATGAACAACCTCAGCTTTACAAGGCTTTAGACCACTAATGCTCAATAGTTTATAGATTCAATGGATAGATGGAGAATAATGACTATACCAGCAAATGCATACATAAACACATATGAATGGCTAGCTACAGGAATTAAATGAAGCTTGAAAATCTAATTTATCAACACAGAGATAAGATGATAGTTATCTGGCATTAGACATAGAAGAAAACATGAATAACCTATTCAAGTGCAAGTTAGAACAGAAGACAAAATGGGGAATTGAACATGTAATATCAAAAGAAGCTTATATTGTTTGAATGAAGATGAGAAGCTAAAGGAGCAGAGTATCTACAGTCTCCAAAAGTTGAACCCTTCATGCTTCTAACTTTTAGCCATTTATAGGATTTTTTACAATGCTTCTGAGCTCTCTAAGGCTCGAAGTGTCTTAATCTATCCTCTTTGTCTTTTCAATGACTTGATGCCATGACTAGAAATGCATGAGCTCAGAGTTTTCTTTTCTAATAGCAGATTAACCACATTCTGGTAATTTGCTGCACTTCCAGGGAGCTCGCTCGTGCCAGCGATGCTCCATGATAATTTTTGTTGGTTTGGCTATGTTGCACTGTTATTTTTCCCCTTAGGGCCATATATTCTGTTATTTCAGTTCACCTATTGACTGTTAAAAATATGAACAAAGCCAAACAGAGCTATCGGGTCCGTTCCCAATCGCTGTCACCTGTCGCAAAGGGCCTGTCCCTTGGTTTTTTAGAAATACATCAAAACATTGGAAATACATTAAAAATTGCTCATGACGGACTTCAAATATTATATATTTCCCTTCACGAACCCTTTCGTGTCTGGGTCTTATCACATATCACAAGTCGCTTCGGTCCTACTCCAAGGTTCCCTTTGTATTTTAGAAATACGTAAAAACTGTGAAAATGAATTAAAAAATGATTTTTCTGTGGATCTCAAAATATATGCAATAATGCTTATATAGCCATCGGGTCCGGCTAATCGCATCGGACATATACATATATAAAGGCCCCGCTCCATAATGTTTCCCCAATTGCAATCAGCTGATGCGATTGATCGCAATCGCATATCGCTCATGCCCCGGGCCAAAGATGAGCGCTCTGTTGTGTTGGCCGATTGCAATTCTATGATGCAACGTGGGCTGTCGATATACACACTTGATCGACGGTCCACATTGACTCTGCCGATCGCCATCACAAGTTCCAGATAGTCTGCGTCGATATCAGCCGATTGCGACCCACCGATCAGATCTGGACTGTTGATCGGCCAGATCTGATGGCTGTTGTACATTTCACTGTTCAAACCTCCTATACTTAGCTTTTTCACTGTTTCCTTGGGTTTTTGCCTCCCGATAATGTTTTTCCGCCATTCTAAGGGTTCTTCTCCTGCGATGGTTTTGATCTTTGGCATGATTTTACTACCTTTTGAAGACTAAGAGAGCATATTTGGATCCATTTGGATCAGGACCCGATGCAATTATAGATGCGAGAGTAATATTTTGAAGTCTAGCTTATGGCCAAAACGGAGCAGAGGAGATGTGGCCATCGAAGCTGAAACAGGGGACCTTTCCGCTAAAAATAGTAGCACTACATCTTAGGGGCTAACAGGACCAATGTGCTAGCTTGCAGCCTCCAAAATGCAATTCAGAGAGTAAGGATTGCACAAAACCACCAATTTAGTTCTTTTCAATTACCTAAAATCTGGCATGACAATGCTTCGTAAAGGTTGATTATTCAATGGTTGCGGATTTTATTTTTCCTAGAGAAGAAGCAATCACATTATAGAAAGAATAAATATTGACCAACCTTTTGCAACTTCCACATTTGCAGATGCCCTTGAAGTTAGCTTCATTGACTTTAAATGCAAACTTTGAAGAAATGATTTATAAATCATCCCCACATACAACAATGCAAACTAGGCATTGTTTTGTCCAGATTCAAAAATCAGTAAGAAATAGAGTCATAGCCAATGTCAGTTGCAAAGCTTTTATGTCAGTAATAGTTTGAGATTCCCTTATGAGTAGATATGCTTATTTATGTTCTCATTCTGTCCTTTTGTTTTGTTATTTGGTCCTTATGATTAGATCTGTTGATTTATGTTCCCATTGTCCTTTTGTTTGCTTCTTTGGTACTTATGAATTGGACTTTATTTAGAGTTCATTTTAAATTTTTTATTAACATGATTATTTTATTCCAGTTATTTTGATCATGTCTCAATTGTTTCTACCTACTTGCCTAACCATTCATCACTATCAAAAAAACATCCACCTTCCAATGGAGGGCAGCAAGAAACAAAAATGATACTCTAGAAAAAAAAAATTAAACTATAGATCTAGAAGGTTCAGTCTATATTGTACTATCCCAAAAGATGCATGACTATTTCTGATTTTTGTTAGATTGCATAATTCCATTTAAAAGACCATAAATGCAAGGACGCATTGAACTAACACATGCAAATCAACATTTGGGTAGATGATAGGTCACAATTCTATGATAGAACTGCAATTTTTGAATTCTAATTTAAGAATAACAGGAAAGTGGAAGTGCTATAAGAAGAGATCCTCAACTTATGCCAACAAATCTTGTTGTATAGTCTTGTACTTGACTAAAAGCTGGTCCTTATGAGATTATCATGAGTTTCTCTTTCCTTACATCCAATATTCAAAGATATGCAATGATGGTATATTTAAAGATGCAACAACAAATAAGAGAACCCAAGCAACTGTCACTTCAGCTTTAGTATTTGAAACCTCTCTAGAGTGTAACCAGATGTAATAGGAAATATTGCCAGGGAGGAAAATAGTAGCCCCTGACAATCGTTCATTCTCCTTTCAACTCACTTGAAAATAAATTGCCTCTTACACCATCTCCAAGTTCTTCTACAACCACAAATATCCCCGGTCATGTTTCCAGTTGTGGCTCTGGCCCACCCTTCTTTGTTGGGCGAAGACCTATCACCAACATGGGAAATTTAAATCACTCAATGGATTCGGGTGGAAAGATTGGACAAAAGGTGTGGGGGTCGGGTGCTCTTTTAAAGGGGCTCAGACTATATACATATATAGCTCATCAATAATTGGTTTGCAAAAGTGGGATTTGCAGGTTAACACAACAGTTACATGACATGGAGTCTTATTATGTGACATTCATTTCAACAACTTTCTTACATGAGGTGGGCAAAAACCTCCCATTCCCATCCTATGAATGTAGGCATAGATAGTTATTCCCTGGAAAAGGGGCTCTGGGCATGGAATTAAAAGACACTGGCATGTGTTTGAAGAAACCTAATATCAGTAGATCTTAATAGTTTCTTCAACAACAGATTTTAAATTTCCAAGTTTAGCTTTGTACCAAACCTGTTAATATTGCTATGTAGTCAGTCATTAAATGGCACTGTATTTATTTCTTGAAGTTATCCATTCTTGAGTGTTATAGACAATTTTGTGCCTGGCAGCATCAAGCATGAATTGTCAATAATCCAAGGGATCCAAAGTCCCTAAACATGATGTTCCTACCCCTAGAGGAACAAGGTCAGCAAACCAACAGCTCTCAGATCAGTTCTCCACCTGAAAACACTCAAAAACAAGCAATCCTGAAATCAAAGCAGGTGCTCCACTAGGCTTCTGCGCTGAAACTCAACTCCTCCATGGTGTACCTGCGTTGCAAAGTAGGTAGAACAAAGGCCACCTCCGCTGAGCGAGATGGGACAAGTGGCACACTGAGTCATTACTCTGGAATCTTCCAAAAATGACACTTGGATCAGGGATTTCGCCTTGTGATGAGTCAGAGGCTCTGTTTCTCCAAGTGGAAGCAAGGTTCTCCAAGTGGACTCAAGAACTGAAGATCAACTGAAGAGAGAGAGGACACAAGGCAGCTACACATCAGTTGCAAGCTGACTCATCCTTTCTCAATTCATCTATATATTGAGCTCTCTCCTATGAGCTCAGGAGGCTGGAATTTTGTGCAAAGTAATGATATGCTGTTGGTTTCGCCATAGAACTATTGGGTGATTGCTTGAAGGAGGTGAAGAGGAGAAATTCTTTCTGCTGGGAAGTGTTGCTGGATTGGGGCCTTCAATGGTTGTAACCTTCTCAGAACTTTACTTCTTCCATTAATAAAAGCTATTGAGGTTCTTCTATATGCACTTGTTTCAATGATGTATTGTGATAATTGTATATTTGATTTATGCTAATCCTTGAATAAGTTATGATTGCATGCTTCTTGTAGTTTCCTTCTTTGTTATTTTGCAGGATCTCATTGTAGCTGGGCCAGCAAAAGAGCAAGGAGCTGGGAGCAAGCAGCAAAGAGAAGAGTTTGGATTCGACATTAAGCGCAAGGCAACGGTTAGTGCATTCCTTCATTCTCTCTTGCTTTCATAAAGAAGTAAACCTTAAATAGTTTTCTTTACAGTTGTTGCTGAGGTACTATCACCCTTAGAGTGGGATAGGGTCATCCGAGTCGGATATTTTTCCCTACAACAAACTGGCGACTCCACTGGGGATCGTATCTGTTTGATTGTTTGTAGTATTTTGCTATTCATTTCCTGAACGAAAGAGTACCAAATCGAAAAACTTTTGACTATATCAAAAGCGAAGTAGAGGGCAGCTACTCTAGCTCATTTCTGAGCATGTTCATGATTTGAAGGGCTGATCTACAAGGATCCTTGTAAGCTCTTAGTGATAGATTTTCATCTTCCTTGTCATCCCTTAGTGTGTACTTGACTGATAGCTTCTGATTTGAGCAAAAACTGTGAATTTTTGAGAAAATTGTGACCCGGAAACTGAGAAAACGCAACTTTCGTTTTCCAAAGCAGGTAGTACATAGGCTACCTGCTTTGCAACGCAGGTCCCGAAGGGGCTACCTGCACTGAGAGCCAGACTGGCTGTGCAGCACCTGCGTTGGCCCAATTTTGCCTTGTGCATTTGGGGTTTCCTCCCTTTTTCTTGCCTGTTTTCACTATAGATTTTGCAGCCAGTTACCAGTCTTGTACCTGTTCTGAAACCAACCTTACTTGCCATCATTCCGCCTCTGTTATATAACGAAATTGTACTTGTTCTTTTGTATTTCTTACATCATTTACAATTTCCCATAACGAAAGTGAAATAGTCTTGCTTTGGCCTCTTAGATCTGAACCTGTGTTAGGCATTTTGCTGGTCTAAAGAGTTAGCTTGTTTGCTGTCCATAGCTGATTAGTCTTTTTACTTTCGTCATTATGGTTTGATTTCATGTATTTCCAGTGATTAAACAAGTAAATCTTAAGGTGTCTTTTGATTTTGGACAAGCTTGTTGGTTTTCGCTTTAAATCGAAATCAAAGTTAAATAACAACTTTCTTTTTGTAATACATCAACATTAAGAAAGGGAAAAGAAAATACATGCACTGGGCATTTTGCATTTGAAAAAAGTTTGCATGATGATTTAGGAGAAAGTGCATTAGTTTGTGCTATATGAACTGTGTGAAAAGATATGCCTTTCTTCTCCCTCAGTAGTTAAGATTTTCATCAGTCAAAAAGATTTGAAAAAGCTTGCTTCTCATCTTAGGCTGCATTTAGGAATTTTTCATATACATCTCGTGGTGAACCTTGAAAGGCAAAATTTAAAAAGATCAACTTAAAATATACTGAATGAACCTAACAACGCATTGAAACATAATGCAAACACATAGAGGTCTAAGCTAGAGACGTGTTCCGGCGTCGTTAAACGTAGTGACTGTCGATCTCTACGAAGGTGGGTGATTCCTCCTGAGGGACGGTAGCACTAATACGGACTTGTGCTCCCACGTACCGTCGCGTATATATTGGGAGACCCCTATAGGCATTTATCCTTTATCCATAGGAAGCCGTGTCGGCCGCCCTACTGATCGCGATGCAGTGAACACAACATTCACGAAGATCGACCACCCGTACTGTAAAACGTATTCTGTGGTTTCGCGAAAGGTTTGGCACACCCTCTGCCTAGATCTCCAGAGCAGTTTCTTTTGGCCTTTTTCAAACTCTATAACTGAAAAGGTCCAACCGAGCATTTGTCACTTCGGGCTCGTTAATACATCGAAGGAGACTAGAGTCATCTTTAGCTTTTTCTCGACTCTTAAAACATGAAAAAGCAAAGTTATGTTTAAAAGCGTCTAATAAAATTCATTCAAATCGGAAACAAAAATTTTCCCCTTTATATTTTAGTTGATCGAGTAATCCGCAATCGTGGAAGAAAGTCATTTGAATATCCGTCGTTCTCGGAGGCTTGCGAGTCAACCGTCTTTGTCTCCGGAATCGAAAACAGTCCGGACAAAGCGAGCTCGTCGAACCAGTTCAAAATCTCCTTTAAAAGTTAGAACAAGTGTTCCAACAACATCTGAGATTCTGGTTACTCCAAACATTTCCGGAAACCCTGCCTCTATAGAAGAAGTTCAACCGCCACAGAAGGACAGTAATATTGATCCTAGTCTGGGGGCAAATACTTGTATAACTGAACCAGTTCCATCTGTAACCGGTCCAGAGAGTTTTGTTCCTCAAACATCTGTCGCTGTCGATACAACCCCTTCTTCGGCACCGGAAATCTTTTACGGACCTGACGGTCTTCCTCTTCCACCTGGTCTGATTGCGATAGAGGAAATTATAGAGGAACCGCAAGTATCCACTCCAACTCATTTTGGGGTAGGGGTCACTTTATTTCCTGCTACAATAGAAGTTTGTCCATCACCAGTGGAAGTTCTTGTAGAATCACTAGGCAATCAATTGGATAGACTCAAAATGTCTGAACAACCATCGACATCTAGGACTGTGTCAAATGACACGGCGACGGCAGAACTACCTGCTGCAAATCCAACAATGTTCGCCGGCATACCATCTGTCCCAACTAGCTCTCAATCGCTAGAAGGAGTCCACCAAGGGACTATCTCGGCAGTATGGTCTGTTCCTGTTTGTTCCGGAGTAATGTCTGGTAACTCTTATGGTGAGACTCATCAAATTGACTCTTTTGGGAATCAATTTAGGCCATCCAGTCCTCCAGGACAATCAATTGCCTTGAGTTCTGGATTACCACCGTATGGGGGGCAGTATGCCCTTTCATTACCCCCTCCGGGAGGGTACCCATACGAGAGTTCTCAACCTTATTCAAGTTATGGTGGAATTGCAACAAGTAGTTGGGTACCTATGCTATCCCAACCACCAAGAGTTGTATATTCTATGCAACAGTGTGTACCTGTAACGAACATCCCAACTACACCGGCTATTGTAACCGTGTCGCAAGTTCAAACGATGCCTGTTGTATGTCAACCTCATATTTCTCAGGTTCTCATGCAACAGCCCCTTGACCCTACGACCCAACCACAATCGCCTACTGGTGGGGCAACACAAGTACAATCGGGTACAATTACCCCACATTTTGGTCCAATGGTTAGTGTAGCACAACAACCCATGGTATCGCAACCGTGGATAGTGCAATACCAACAGCCACAATTCCAACAAGTGTACCAAGGTTCTGAACAACAAATCTTTGCGAATACTGGACAACCATATATCCAAAATGGTCAAAATCAACCACTTTATAGTGGTCAAGTCCATCAACCGTATCAATCATACCAACATCAACTCCATTATGCTGGTATGCAAAGACCAACTGTTCAGGCAATTCCATCGTACCCTGGTTACGCTTCCCCTAACTTGAATCAACAGTTACCATTCGTGGCGACTTTAGAGTTGCCTGATTTACATCGGTTAACCAATGATCCAATTGCTTACACCCCATGGTGGCCAGTGATCCCGCACAAACTTCCATCCGACATTCCTAAATTCAATGGAAATCCAGGTGAAGACCCGTCCAATCATGTGATGACATTTCATCTATGGTGTTCGTCGAACACTTTAAATGATGATTCGATAAGGCTTCGCCTCTTTCAGAGGACATTGACAGGTCCAGCGGCGAAATGGTATATAGAACTGCCAAGAGCTTCGTTCGACAATTTTAGCTCCCTTGCCACGACATTCTTAACCCACTTTCAATTACTAATAAGGTATGAAACGGGAACAGAGATATTGACCAACTTCAAGCAGACAACCGCAACTCATATATCAGATCATATACATGAGTGGTGACGTCGACGAAGAATGGTTAAAACATACGTTCCTGATCATCTTTTAGCTGAGTGGTTTATAAAGTCGTTACTTCCGGCCATAACGGAAGATGTGGCGAAGGGGGGAGTCGTAACAGAAGAGCAGGTTATTGCTCGTGCGCAATATTTGGACTTAGTGTATACTCAGTCCGGCACGCTCTATGACAAAATACCAGACGCCCCTAGACCAGAGTTTTCAATCCCTCCTCCTCCTAAATCAAATAATGACTCTCATGCCGACGATGGCGTGATTGGCACGGCAAACACGAATCCAAAAAGGGCCAATCAAAAGAAGGCCCGTAAGGATTCGAATCAAAATGCGCATGAAGAGATTCTTGCTTCGGAAGTAAATGCCGTATCGACAGATAAGGGCAAAGAAACCAATCAACCAGGGAGCAAGAAGAATCAAAACCAAAGGAAGAAGAAGAAACAAGAAGAGTCATCTCCTCGAAGAACTTCTCCTGGAAAAGGGAAACCATTTTCGGGGTGTCGGATATGTGAAGAGGATCACTGGACAACAGACTGTCCGTACAAAGCTGAGTTTAAAAGATTCATAAAGAATTCACAAACCCCGGCTGTGTTAACTGATCCGTTTCCCGATCCAAGTCAGAATCTGGTTGATAGCGGAAATGCTTCCCCATCGCAAGTTATGATGTTGTCAAGTTCTAAGCGCCAAGATGATGCTTTGATTTCAACATTAAACAACAGCTATGGCAATCCGTAGTTATTGAATGGTGAGAGAAAAGGTCGATCAGGAAGTTCGACGACAACTTCGACAAAAGTTGTGTCGCTATCCAATACGAGAAGCATTCCAACGATCCACGGAGGCAATCATCCTCTCCAAAATATCGGAGTGATTTTCCTAAAAGGCCCTGCTTTAATGGGTACTTTTGCCCCACCACCACCGAGTAATCTGGCGGAAATGGGTGCAGTAGAATATGAAGCCTTCTATTTTTAATGGATCTAAAGCACCGAGGATAGTTCCTATCTCAGGTCAACCTCGTTAAAAAATGAAGAGACGAGGATAGTTCTTTACGATGTCAACCTCATTAAGAAATGAAATGTCCCCTTAAAAGTTTAGGGGGCATACGCCTCGTCTGCATTATTATGCTGGGGGCATCCAAGATCGAGCAGTTTTAGCACACAGTTCATGCTCGTTAAAAAATAAACGCAAGATCCGAGCAGTTTTAGCACATAGTTCATGCTCGTTAAAAAATAAACATAAGTTGTGAGCAATCTTCCCCTAGAGTTCAAGCTCACCCAGAAAAATTGAACCAGTAAATAACCTTGGTAAATGTAACCTTTGACTGCCATATTAAAGCCCTTGGTCGTGTTCTTGCAGTCTCACCTCCATCCGTTCATTTGGCCAATCGTTCATCTCCATATGTTTGTTTACCCATTTTGAGGAACAGCTGCGAAGAGTGATTTCACTTAGCCATCCTTGTGACACTGCCGTGATTGGAATATTCCAACCTGTACCTGGAATCTGCTGCTATCCCTGTTTATCACTCGTTCCTCAAAAGACGAGTCTTCTTTGAGCTCTTTTCTTCTGACTCGTAAAATATGAAAAGTTTGCCGAGTTTTGGCCTTCCAGCTCGTTAAACGACCGGAAGAGCTATCCCTCCTCTAGATTTTAATCTTTTTGGACCTGAGGGATTATTGCACAAAAAGATCGAGCGCTTGTTTTGTTCGGCTCGTTAAAGCAATCGAAAATTCATCCCTTCTGTATTGTTTTATACTTTTTCGGACTTAAGGGATTAGATGACGAAAAAGGAATTCTGGAGTTGACTTTATGTACCTTTTCAGACTCTCTAAAAATGAAAAGGACCGAGTTATCCTTGTCGTTAGACTTGTTAAATTCATTAAATAGCGACAAACTTGTCTTTAGACGAGAACGAGTTTCCCTATCGCTAGGCTCGTTAAAACATAGCGATGGGCTTGCCCGAAGGGCAGGTTATAGAACAAGCATATGTTATCCTCCTCAAGCTTGACAAAAATAAAGAGGTACCGGTCAACAATGACTAGGGAAAAAATTGGGAGAACCTCACAGCTTTAATGGTAGCAAGTCGCTCTTGAACATGACACTTTGTCCTCCGTATCACATCGGGTTGGGTTGTTTCATTCACCGGTCTCATCACCATGGTCCTCGCCACACCATCCACATTTGGGGTAATGCTACTGATCCATCACATCAGTGTCGTTATATGTTCAAGAGATGTTGTTCTGCAAAGAGTCAACCGTGTCCCATCCACTGCCATACATTGTCCTTCATCCATTTCATGACCACCACCCTGAATCATACATCACAGTTTGTTTTCACCTCATCACAATCACTAGCTCTGTTCCGTGTCACTGATGTGGGATTCATTAAGGCCCTCCTTTGACAGATCGCTCCTTGTCGACATCAACTCATTATCCAAGGAGTTGATCTAGGAACAACCCCTTCAGTACTTTGAAACTTGCATGCCTCAATGGCAAGTTTCTCACTTCCAGCGACAGGTATACATCAATGACCTTTGACCAAAAGATTTTGCATGGTGGTCGACGCCAAGTCCTTTATTCCCACCATGTGAATTGTACTGTCGTACCTTGAGGGTCATCATCCTTATCGGTGATTCCTCTCGCGCTTGTTAACGGTTTACATCATTGACCGGTAATCAAGCGATGTCTTTCCATGTTCGACTTCAAGAAATTCTCACATGGATCGACTTGTACATCGAGTGAAGATTGGAAGAGATTGAAGACCCCGGATCTAGTTTCATCCATCTGGGCTGCGATATATATTCAGGATATAAAGACATTTGATATGTACATCATTGTAGCAGATGATCATCCTTCTCAAAGGATGATAATTTCAACAGAGAATTATCAGTCTATCATCAGACGATCGTCTGTGCTATGTACCAAAATGAATTTATAAAGCTGAGCATGGGAATGCCCGCCTCAGCTAGATCATGAAAAAGAATGAAAAATAATGTATTGTATTGTATCTTATTACATGACACTTCTCAGTAGATTGAATGAACTTCGGATCCTCCTAATAAAGCATTTCACCCGATAAACGACCTCATACTTTAGGGGGCATCTGTTATAGACAATTTTGTGCCTGGCAGCATCAGGCATGAATTGTCAATAATCCAAGGGATCCAAAGTCCCTAAACATGATGTTCCTACCCCTAGAGGAACAAGGTCAGCAAACCAACAGCTCTCAGATCAGTTCTCCACCTGAAAACACTCAAAAACAAGCAATCCTGAAATCAAAGCAGGTGCTCCACTAGGCTTCTGCGCTGAAACTCAACTCCTCCATGGTGTACCTGCGTTGCAAAGCAGGTAGAACAAAGGCCACCTGCGTTGAGCGAGATGGGACAAGTGGCACACTGAGTCATTACTCTGGAATCTTCCAAAAATGACACTTGGATCAGGGATTTCGCCTTGTGATGAGTCAGAGGCTCTGTTTCTCCAAGTGGAAGCAAGGTTCTCCAAGTGGACTCAAGAACTGAAGATCAACTGAAGAAAGAGAGGACACAAGGCAGCTACACACCAGTTGCAAGCTGACTCATCCTTTCTCAATTCATCTATATATTGAGCTCTCTCCTATGAGCTCAGGAGGCTGGAATTTTGTGCAAAGTAATGATATGCTGTTGGTTTCGCCATAGAACTATTGGGTGATTGCTTGAAGGAGGTGAAGAGGAGAAATTCTTTCTGCTGGGAAGTGTTGCTGGATTGGGGCCTTCAATGGTTGTAACCTTCTCAGAACTTTACTTCTTCCATTAATAAAAGCTATTGAGGTTCTTCTATATGCACTTGTTTCAATGATGTATTGTGATAATTGTATATTTGATTTATGCTAATCCTCGAATCAGTTATGATTGCATGCTTCTTGTAGTTTCCTTCTTTGTTATTTTGCAGGATCTCATTGTAGCTGGGCCAGCAAAAGAGCAAGGAGCTGGGAGCAAGCAGCAAAGAGAAGAGTTTGGATTCGACATTAAGCGCAAGGCAACGGTTAGTGCATTCCTTCATTCTCTCTTTCTTTCATAAAGAAGTAAACCTTAAATAGTTTTCTTTACAGTTGTTGCTGAGGTACTATCACCCTTAGAGTGGGATAGGGTCATCCGAGTCGGATACTTTTCCCTACAACATTGAGAAGAAAAAACTACTCTCTTTCAATATTTTTGTGTGGTTTGTTAGAATCTAGTTATTGTATGGTAATCCATTCAGTTATTAATTCAATTTTGTTGAATTCAAGGCGTATAGTTTAGCATAATGCATTTTCAAATTTTGTGAGCTATGGTGCTCTTGGGCAAAGTTCATGCTTTTGTGGAGATCAGTTTTGGAAGAAGTAAATTTGGTTGTAATCTTAAGTAGGCAATTCACCAAATAGACCATGTAGATAGAAGTTACTTGTTATGCTATCAGAATAGGATATACTGTATAGGAGGGGCAAGATTCAACAGCTAATTTTGGATCAAACATTAGAAATAGACATATCATAAGAGTTGTGTATAAGCTTGTATTGGTTGTTGAAAATAGCAACAAGAAATGCTAAAAATAGCATTGTTATAAATAGCATTTCAGGATATACTCCAACTCAGTTAGAAATAGAAAAAAATAGAAATGCTAAATTAGCATTGTTATAAATAAAATTTTAGGATAGATTCCAATTTTAATTAGTCCCTAAATTAAAATTGAGAATTAAAATTCGAATTTGATCTTAGTAGCTGTTTGAAAAATAATTAATTAATTCATTTTGAGTTAATTAGTTGGAGAAAATCAAACATGAAGTCTATGTGAAGACATGCAACAGTTATCCCTTTGATTGAGGAAGTTATCCCCTAATTAAGGAGATAAGGTTGAGTTGTATTTGAGTTGTAATTAGTTACCAAAGTTAACTAAGTTAAGTCCGATTAGATTAGTTCCAACAGTTTGTGGAACTGAATGTGAGTTCAGTTAGTTAATGCGTGCATGCATGCAACTAGTGTTCTCCAGATAACTGAATATTCTCTCATAAATAACTCATGCATGTCAATTCAAATAGAGACCCAGTTGAGATTAAAGGAAGGGACAGTGTACTATCAGTTGGAGGAATTTTCATATATAGGAAACTCATCAATGCATAAGGAATTATCTCCTTCATGAATGTGCAGTTATTTCAGAGGTCAGTGTTGTGTGTGAGAGGAGAATCACACAGGTTTCAGCTGGAGGACCCATGAGAAACTGTGTAAGGAAATAGGAGGCTTGGAGGACTAAAGGAAGGCATATGTGTTGTCTATTCTATCTATGAGTAGTAGTAAGGGATTGTACTAAGAGCTGGATAGCCTGTGAGCTAAAGCTTTGTGTAATCCTGAGATATTTCCACTTGTATGATAAGACAGATAGTGGAGTTTTTAGTTTTGGCTTTCCCAAGAGTATTCTTCTGTGTTTCATGTGTGATTGAATCTTCTTCTCTGTTATATGTGTTCTGTTTGATCTTTCTCAAAATCGATTAAGCTTCCGCAAGTTTGATTGTAGAAGTAGATTACGTATTTTGCTTTAGTACATTGCATAATTAGTTTAATCTATAGTGAGAATTTCTACATGGTATCAGAGCTAGCTGATCTATAGAGAAATTTCTACATGGTATCAGAGAAATGGTGATCAAAGCAGATAACAATATACTGTGAAGGGAGAAGTTCAAAGTTTGAAGTTCTTGATTGTAGAAATTGAATTCTTATCACATCTCAAATTTCACCAATGGCGTTCAATGGTTTGAGACTCGAGTATGCCCTAGATGGCAGCTCGATTTATATAGCCTGGAAGGATCGCATGGAAGCAGTATTAGAGGACAATGGTTTGAAGGACTTCATTGATCAAGAAGTCCCCAAGCCTGTAGCAGCTAATACCCAAGAATTCGCAGAATGGAAGAAATGTGTGGCTAGAGCGAGGAGGATTCTTCTGGAGGGAGTTTGAGACCATATTGTCTCAAGTCTCCATGGGAAGGAGACATCGTTTTCAATGTGGAAACATTGAAGGATCTACATCAGAATAGCAGTGACCAGAGGAAGCTGGCGCTGATGGACAAGCTTCGAAAAATCAAGTGTGAAATTCTTGCTCTCCTCAGTCTTCCTAAGAGCTAGCATAGCTACCAAGACTCAATGAATGGAAGAGAGAAACTGCCAGATTGGGAACGACTATGGTCGGATCTAATGCAGGAGGAGATCAGGAGGAGCACTAGAGATGGTTCTTCATCCAAGGAGGATGAAGAAAATTTCACCTTAGTGAGTAAGGCAAGGAAAGGGAAGGAGAAGGATTCTCATCCCAAATCGAGTTCTTCTCATGGAGGGAAGAAGATTGACAAATCTAATGTGTGATGGTTTAATTTTCATGAGGTGGGCCATTATGCAAAAAATTATCCATTGAAGAAATCCAAGAAGGAATCCTCATAAGGATATTAAGATGAGGCATTGGCCTCTCAGTTCGAATAGTATTTTACCCTCATCGCATGCATGGTTTCATTGATGATGGGTTGTGGTTGGTTTCTTGATAGTGGAGCCTCATTCCACATGGTTGGCAATAAGAGTTTATTCAATAACTTAGAGGAGAAGGACCTCCAGATGCACATCGGGATGGGCGATGATGGAAAGTACCGTGTCTTAGGTGAAGGTACTGTTTCTTTTCAGAGGGAGCATGGAGCTTCTATCACCTTGACTGATGTGAAGTATGTGCCTAGACTGAAGAAAAACTTGGTATCGATCATGATGGTGGAGGACAAAGGCTGCGATGTTATCTTCAATAAGGGAAAGGTTTTCCTTAGACACATCACCACAGGTCAGGTGAAACAGATCGGTTCACGGATACAAAACCTGTATGCTCCTGAGGTTCAAGATGCATGAAAGGCCTTGAGGAGCAAGGCAACTGTTAGAGACTTGGTGGTTGAGAGGGAGAGTAAATTACCTGCCAACATGCAGCCTCAGAAGAAGTCTTAGACAATTGTGAAGGAGCCACAATTGGTGAAGTAGTTTCAGGAGGTTGTGGAGCAGCCACAACTGGAGAAGCCTAGAGGAGACCGAGTGGAGGCATCCACTCATGCAGAGACCTCCAGTAGGGGGAAATTTCAAGCCAAGTGGGCAGAGGGATCACATACAGCCATACCTCCAGGTGTGAGGTGGGGCGATGTGAAGTGATACTCCCAAGGCTGAAATACAGGCAGGATCCTTGAGGTACCCATCCTCTTTGATTAGACCTTACTATGGGAGCCTCAATGAGGATTAGCAGGACTGGCTGAGTGGGTAGAGACAGATGTGGATGGAGCAGCAGAGGGAGCTTCAACATCATAGGGTGTTTCTAGCCCAATAGGGAGGTCAGTTGGGAGATCAATTACTTACTTCTCAGTAACCGAGTTGCAGTGCAACAGTGGACAGCACAATGCAACATGATGAGAGGAGGTGCAGTATGGATGCAGGGCTGGGAGGTAGGACCAGCAGCAACACAGATGCAACAGGAGGAATTAGTGTGATTGATGCAATGAGAGATCAAAGTGACAGGGGCTAGAGTAGTCAGATACTGAAGGGCACAAAGGTGCAGAGTTTTCAGTCGACAGAGGCAATAATAGTCAAAGACTTTGATGACAGACGCATCATTCTAATTTAGGTTGGATATTTTTTGTGTTCCTAGAGTTGCTAGAGCAACAACACTTGAGAGAAGTGTTGCATGCAGAACATTCCAAAGGTTTAGGATCGTGTTCGAGTTGAATGCCTTTCTTGTTGAGAGGGAGCATTGAAAATAGCAACAAGAAATGCTAAAAGTAGCATTGATATAAATAACATTTCAGGATAGACTCCAACTCATTTGGAAATAACAAAAAATAGAAATGCTAAAAATAGCATTGCTATAAATAGTATTTCGGGATTGATTCCAATTTTAATTAGTCCCTAAATTAAAATTGAGAATTAAAATTTGAATTTGATCTCAGCAGTTGTTTGAAAAATAATTAATTAATTCATATTGATTTAATTAGTTGGAGAAAATCAAACATGAAGTCTATGTGAAGACATGCAACAATTATCCCTTTGATTGAGGAAGTTATCCCTTAATTAAGGAGATAAGGTTGAGTTGTATTTGAGTTGTAATTAGTTACCTCAGTTAACTGAGTCAAGTCCAGTTAGATTAGTTCCAACGGTTTGTGGAACTGATTGTGAGTTCAGTTATTTAATGCATGCATGCAACTAGTGTTCTCCAAATAACTGAATATTCTCTCATAAATAATTCATGCATGTCAGTTCATACAAAGACCCAATTGAGATTAAAGGAAGGCACAATGTACTATCAGTTGCGTGAATTTTCCTATATAGGAAACTCATCCATGCAGAAGGAATTATGTCCTTCAAGATTGTGCAATTATTTCAGAGGTCAGTGTTGTGTGTGAGGAGAGAATCACACAAGTTGCAGTTGGAGTACCTAGGAGAAACTGCGCAAGGAAATAGGAGGCTTGGAGGAATGAAGGAAGGCATATGTGTTTTCTATTCTATCTATGAGCAGCAGTGAGGGATTGTACTCAGATCTGAATAGCTTGTGAGCTAAAGCTTTGGGTAATCTTGAGATATTTCCACTTGTATGATAATACAGATAGCGTGGTTTTTAGATGAGGCTTTCCCCAGAGTATTTTTATGTGTTTCATGTGTGATTGAATCTTCTTCTCTGTTATATGTGTTATGTTTGATCTTTCTCAAAATCGATTAAGCTTTCGCAATTTTGATTATAGAAGTAGATTAACTATTTTGCTTTAGTACATTGCATAATCAATTTAATTTACAGTGAGAATTTCTACATGGTATCAGAGCTAGCTGATCTATAGAGAAATTTCTACATTGGCATTATAATAATCTACAATTCATACATGATTGAGGAGATGTTTTGTAACTGTGCAACTGTTGTATCATCTTATATTTTCTACATCTATTAAACTGAGTGTTTTCTAGTTCTGGATGATTAATAAATCAATTTGAGATCTAGCTGTTACAGTGCAAGTCAAGCTGTCATTTTATTTACTTGTATCTAGGTGTTATGGGGAAAACTAGTGTCCATTCAGAGCTGCTAGTCCCATTAAGAAGAGTGGCTATCTTAGAAATAAACAAACTAAAGTTACTTGTGTTTTCCTTTATGAGAGATAGATGAGAGAGAAGCAGAGAGTACCAACCTCAGTCTTTTGCTTGGCTCCTTGCTTGTTTCCTCCCTCCTTTGACAGAGCTTCGCCACTCCCTCCTTTCTTGTCCCGCTTCAAAGAACACCTGTAGAGTCAAAGAAGCATAATACCATCAAAGCATAGATATCTATAACCATAAACAATATAGGATCAGATGTATATTAACCATACAAATGCATATATCAAAACAAGATTCAGAGATATACAAGAATATGGAGGAAAACTCAAATAGCTTTATTGATAGAAGTAGTAGAAGAGAGTATTACAACCCATTGGTCTGACCCAGCACCATCCTCCCAGCATGAAAGCCCTCTTCACCTCATGAAAATCTTAGATCACCCAACAATACAATGTTTCACAAAGAAACCAATAGCTCTTGCTTGCAAAATATAAAATTCCAGCCCCCTGGATCTCTAGGATGAGGGATCCATATATAGATGTTTGCGGCTAGGTGAGTCATCTTCTGGGATTTTGATTAGTGTCATCTCTCTGATAGTTCTTGGTTCCACTTTGAGATTTCATGATCTCTTACTCCTCCCTGGGCGATTTCAGAGAGGCAAGTGTCAAATGGGCAGTTTCTAGAAGATTCTCTAGGTTTCCACCTAGCCAACTGCCTCTGCCATTTGTCTACTCTTGCTCATCGCAACCTACATAAGGGCTTTTTAGTATGCATCGCACTTTTGGCATGTGGCAGGTGAGATGCATCACACCCTTAGCACTGAGCAGTCTGTATGGTCCTGTTTTGACTAGTTCTGAGTAGCTTTTCAAGAAGAACTTCTGGGAGATGATGTAATCAACTGACCTTGCTCCTTTAGGGTATGAAACAACACTTTTAGGGACTTAGAAGCCCTTGGTTTATGGACATATGCGATTGGGGTTGCAATGCCCAAATATGTCTATAACAGTTGCCCCCTAAAGCATGAGGTCGTAAATCTTCTGATGTCGGGTGAAATGCTTTATCATGAGGATCCGAGGTTTTTTGAACTGGAAGGTGACCTGTAATAAGATACAATACAATACATTATCTTCATAATATTTTCATGATCTATTTGAGGCGGGCATTCCCATGCTCATCTTTATAAAGTCATTTTTCATGTACATATGATAGACAACCGTCTGTGTGGCAGACTGATGATTCTGATAGAGCCATCATCCCTTGGCTTGGATGATTATCTGTGCAGCTATGATGTACATTTGATGTCTTTATTTTCCTAAATATATCATAGCCTGGACGGATGAAACTAGATCCAGGGTCTTCAAACTCGTTCAATCTTCGCCTGAAGTACAAGTCGATCCATGTGAAAAGATGTTCTGGTGTTGAACATGGAAAGACATCGCTTAATTACTAGCCCATGATATAAGCTGTTAATAGGCCTGAGAGGAATCACCGATAATGATAATGACCCTCAAGGTACTGCAGTACAATTCACGTGGTGTGGATACATGAGTCAATGTTGAACACCATGCAAAATCTTTCGGTCGAAGGCCATTGATGTAAACCCGTCGCCGGAAGTGAGAAACTTGCCATTGAGGCATGCAAGCTTCAAAGTACTAAAAGGGTTGTTCCTAAGTCGACTTCTTGGATAATGAGCTGATGTCGACAAGAAGTGACCCATCGTAGGAGGGCCTTAATGAATCCCACATCTACGACAGGGAATGGAGCAAATGATTTTGTGGAGGTGAAAATGATTTGATGATACAAGGTTCAGAGTGGCGGTCATGAAAGAATGAAGTGTGAAGGTATTGCTGTGGGTGAGACATAAGCTGGGTTGGTGAATTCTCTGAGCGACTTCTCTTGAACATATCAGCGACACTGAAATGCATCAGTAGTGTTAGCCTCAAAAATGGATGGTACGGAGGACCAATGGTGCTATGACCGGTGAACGGAATAACCCAACCTGACTCAATCATGGTGATGGAGTGAAAGTGTCATGTTGAAGAGCGACCTGCTACCAATAAAGTTTCTTCAAGTTTTCTTCCCAATTTTTCCCCAGTCATTACTGACCAGTACCTCTTTATTTTTGTCAAGCTTGAGGAGGATAACATATGCTTGTTCTATAATTTTCCCTTTGGGCAAACCCGTCACCATGTTTTAACGAGCCTAGTGACAGTGAAACTCACTCTTGTCTGCATGGACAAGTTTGTCGTTATTGTTTTAATGAGTTTAACAACAAAGATAACTCATTCCATTTCAATTTTAGAGAGTTTGAAAAGAGACGGAAAGGAAACTCCAGTATTCCTTCTTCATAATATAATCCCTTAAGTCTGAAAAAGTATAAAACAATACGAAAGGGATGACTTTTTGATAGTTTTAATGAGTCAAACAAGACAAATGCTCGATCTTTTTGTGTAATAATCCCTTAGGTCCAAAAAGATTAAAATCTAGAGGAGGGATGGCACTTCCAATCACTTTAATGAGCTGGAGAGGCCAATTGCTCGGCAATATTTTCATATTTTACAAGTCAAATGAAAAGAGCTTAAAGTAGACTCGTTTTTTGAGGAACGAGTGATATTTTCGGATAGCAGCTGGTTCCAGCTAAGGTTTGGATTTTTTCAATCATGATAGTGTAAAGAAGGTGGCTAATAGAATCGCTCGTTGCAGCTGTTCCTAAAAAGGGGTAAACAATCAAATGGAGGCATATGGTCGGCTAAAAAAGAGTGGAGGTGATGGTAAGAACACGACCAAGGTTCAAAAGCTGATAATTATGCGATCGCAATGGTTATTTACCAAAAGTGGGTTCATTTTCTAATGAGCTTAAACTCTGGTGGAACATATGCTCATTGCTAGGTTTATTTTTTAACGAGCTTGAACTTTGCGTAAAACTGCTCATTCTAGTCGTATAATAAGGATAACTCTCATTAGTAGGTTCATTTTTTAGGGAGCTTGCCCCATGCGCAACTTTTCTCTAGAGCCTTTTGCATGCAAGCTAGGAACGACCAACTACTATCCTAGGGGTTAAAGAACTACTAAGGTTAGGTAGGATAGCTTCTCGATGGGAAACATCTCCTTTACTTTGCTATTTCCGTTGGTCCCGGCAAAGGTGAATGGCTGATCAGACCAATCACCTAACTTAAGCAGTTGAAGTTAGTAAAAACTACAGAGTAAGAGTTACGCTGGTCGCTTTTCACTTGCGTACAAAAAGGTTTGCATGCCTCCAGGTATAAAGAAAAGTAGAGTTTCCAGGTTACCATATGAAAGTTCTCGCATTAGCAAGATTGTTCCATCCGCGTAGCAGACAAAACACTTCCTTGGCGATGTCCATCGAAATAGACAAAGGTGAATGGTGCATCACATCCACTCACATAACTTTGACGAGGGAATCTTATTCCAGTCTAATCCCATTTTCCTAAACGGATGGGTGTGTCAAACTAGTCATATATCCTCCGTGGAAACCTACCCTATACCTAAAGTTTTCCTGCCAAAGCAGACCAGGGTGCATGCCCCGTGGGTTTCAGTCACAATCACCAAATCACTCACGCTCATCAGGTGGATGGACTGGAGATTGATGAGACATTCCTTGTGCAAAAAGACTAGTTAGGGATGGCACTTGACTAGTAGTTATGTGTGAACCAGGGAATGAAAGTTGGTCTACGAGCTGGACCACTCCACCTTCATGCGGAAAACACATCACTCGAAAGAGCGAGGAAACAATAGCTCCCATGCTATAAATGTAGTCACGCCCAAGGAGTAGATTATAATCTAAAGGTCCTTGGACTACCATCACGTTTAGATGAACAATTTTCCTTCTCAAAGTTATAGGAAAATTTGGAAGGATCCCTAACGATCGACTAGTTCCTTTGTTGAAGCCTGTCAGATTTTGAATCTCAGGCAAAAACGATGGCAAACCAAGCGCTTTCCAAGCAGTTGAGGAAAGGATACTCACAAAAGCCCCTTCATCTATAATAGTACCAACCATGATCATTCTGTAAGCTTGTACTATGATTCAGAATGGTACATTAGATGGTAGGCGAGATCTGCCTAGTAGATTCCAATCGAAGGAAACCACTAGATTGCTTGGAGGTGGGACTGAATAAACATACGGATAAATATCTGAAGAACTTCCTTCCTGTGGTAAAGGAATGGTTAGATTTCCCCCATGTTCATCGAAGTCCGTGTTTATGAAAAGAATTTGAATGGTGTCATTCTCATTCTCTTTGGTGATGGTATCATCTGAAGGTGGACCCTCTGAAGACAAGATTGGGTCAATTTTCATCTCGAACTGTTGACTTTGGTCCGGTGTGGACTCAGAGGGTTTATCTTCAATGATAGGTGCTTTGACCGACAACAAAGGTGTGTCAGTCAGATTTTCAACTAGTGATGGAATCGGCAAGAGTTTCTTGTATCCAGGAGGAAGTCACTGCGGTGATGCAGGACGGTTATCCAAGACTCTTTTAGCTTCTTCTAAGAAGGGACAACAGTGGAGGGCATGATCGCCTTCACACAGTCTGCAAGGAAATTTAGATCTTCCTTTCTGTCCATTGACTTCATTTTCACTAGTCGACAGTGTACTCTCAACATGATCATTAGAGGTTGACGACACCAGATTGTGCAAGCGGGGAGACCAGTCCCTTAAGATTCGTGGGATGCAAGGACAATCTCGATGATAGTGGTCCCCTTTGCAAATGACACATGGAGATTTAGGTTTGGACAGTGCAGTGTGTGGATTTTCGCCAGACGATGCGTGGTTGCCCCCTTTTGCCATTGGCTTCTTCTTCTTCTTCTCCTTCTCTTTCTTCTTCTTCTCAGTTACTTGGTTTTTAGTTTTACTAGCTTTACCAAGTAGAGAGGAAGAAGGAGAAGGAGAAATAAATGAAGTAGAAGGTTGGGGGGTAACTCTAGTATCATCTGGTTGCTGATTTGATTGCTCAAGAATCACAGTGCTTTGAACGACAAAGGTCAAGAAAAGCCATACCGGCAGGCCAATTGTCAATCCTGGAAGGGACAATGTCGCGATATGAGGTGCACCAACATCTCCCCAAGAGGAGAATCGAGTAGGATTTCCCCCAAGGGGAAATCCTTGATTGGTGGACTCCATTTTCTCAACCTAAGACCAACGAGGGAATAGTGATGTTATTCCGATTAAAATAAATTTTATGATGCTTTGACACAACTTGCTTTGTCAATTTTTAAGAGTCAAGAAAAATCTAAAGATGAATCTAGTTGCCTTCGATTTTTAATGAGTGTGAAGTGACAAGTGCTCAGATGGACCTTTTCTTTTAAGGAGTCTAAAAAGGAACGAAAATGACTACTCTGGAAATCTAGACAGAGGGATTACCAAACCAATCGCAAAACTGCAGAATACTTTTTATGATACGGCAGTCAATCTTCCCGAATGTTGTGTTTAGTGCATTGCGATCGATACGGCAGTAGACACGGCTTCCTAAGGATAAAGGATATAGCCTATTGTGGTCTCCCACTATATACTCGACGGTACGTGGGAGCACAAGTTCATACTATCACTTGTTGTCTCAAAGAGGAGGAATCACCCAACCTACGATGAAAACGATAGTTACCAGGCTTTACGACACCGGAATATGTCTCTAACCTAGAATTCTAAATGTTGTGCAATAGGTTCCAAAGCGTTTTTATGTTCATTGAAATTTATTTTATAATTGATCTTTCTTAAGAAGTTTTCGTTTAAGGTTCACCGCGTGTTGTAGATATACAATTCCTAAATATGCAATCTAAGATGATAAACAGTCATTTACTTTCTTTTTGCAATGAAAATCCTAGCTACTAAGGAAAGAGAAGCAAAATTATTTCAACATAGAGTAGAGAGCACACACTAGATGCACTTTTCCTAAATCAATATCAACAAGCAGTCTAAATTCAAATGCACATGCATGTATTTTTTTTCTGCTTTCTTAATGTGTGAATGACAAAAAGAATGCTAAGTACAGATCTGAACTATTCTTCTTTCAAAGCGACAGTACTAACAATTTTCTTTTCAAAAAACGAAAGGAAGACTAAGACGACACTTTGCGATTTCGAATTCAAAAATTGCTTTTAACACTTGAAATACTATTAATTCAAATCAAATACAATGGCAAAAGTGTAATCGACTATCAAAAAGAGGAAGACTCTTTTCTTTGACTGAAAACGACACTTGCAACACTTTCAAATCAAAAGACGACAGTTCGATTAAGCTACTGTTTGCAAAAGAGAACTGTAAATGATGAAAAATACATAAAAACATTCACAATTCTTTATCAATGGAGGCTAAATAATGCAAAGGAAGAGAGTTTCAACAGTGATATACTGATCACAGACAACAAAACTACTGAATAAAGCTAAAGACAATGAAAAAAAAACCAAAATTTGGAGGCAGAAACAGTCTTATCTGATCATCGCACCTGTAACACAGGGAAACAGGGATGCATCTCACCTACAACACACGAGAGGTGTGATGCATCCAGACTGCCAATGAGAGATAGTGCGATGGTCCAGGAATGAGACTGAGCTTGGTTTTTGCTCACAATTTGCAGCTAAGTTCAGGGGTTTAGGCTGAGCTAATGATAGGCAGTAAACACAAAGTATAGGGGCTGATCAAATGGTGTTACTTGAGCTACCACCAGGGCACTTAGGATGTCTGTAAGTCATTTGCTCAGTTCATAAACCAACCCAGAGATTGATTGAAGCAGCGTTAATCTACTTTGCACTTGCATAGCAAATGAAATTCGAAGGCTAGCTAGCTTAACTTTAGGCATCGTCTGTAGTTTATAAAGCAAACAAATAGAAACAAGAAAACAAGCTATTTGCTCCCCAATGGAGTCGCCATTTTGTTATCGGGAAAACTAGTGTCCATTCAGAGCTGCTAGTCCCACTAAGATGGGTAGCTATCCTAGAAACAAACAAACTAAAGTTACTTATGTTTTCCTTTATGAGAGATAGATGAGAGAGAAGGAGAGAGTACCAACCTCAGTCTTTCGCTTGGCTCCTTGCTTGTTTCCTCCCTCCTTTGACAAAGCTTCGCCACTCCCTCCTTAATTGTCCCGCTTCAAGGAACACCTGTAGAGTCAAAGCAACATAATACCATCAAAGCATAGAGATCTATAACCATAAACAATATAGGATCAGATGTATATTAACCATACAAATGCATATATCAAAACAAGATTCAGAGATATACAAGAATATGGAGGAAAACTCAAATAGCTTTATTGATAGAAGTAGTAGAAGAGAGGATTACAACCCATTGGTCTGACCCAGCGCCATCCTCCCAGCATGAAAGCCCTCTTCACCTCATGAAAATCTTAGATCACCCAACAATACAATGTTGCACAGAGAAACCAACAACACTTCCTTGCACAATACAAAATTCCAGCCCCCTGGATCTCTAGGATGAGGGATCCATATATAGATGTTTGTAGGTGGGTGAGTCAACTTCTGGGATTTTGATTTGTGTCATCTCTCTGATAGTTCTTGGTTCCACTTGGAGATTTCATGATCTCTTACTCATCCCTAGGCGAGTTCAGAGAGGCAAGTGTCTAATGGGCAGTTTCTAGAAGATTCTCTGGGTTTCCACCTAGCCAACTACCTCTTCCATTTGTCTGCTTTCACTCATCACACCCTACAGAAGGGCTTTTTAGTATGCATTGCACTTTTTGCATGTGGCAGGTGAGATGCATCGCACCCTTAGCACTGAGCAGTCTGTATGGTCCTGTTTTGACCAGTTCTGAGTAGTTTTCCAGGGAGAACTTCTGGGAGATGATGTAATCAGCCGACCTTACTCCTTTAGGGTATGAAACAACACTTTTACGGACTTAGAAGCCCTTGGTTTATGGACATATGTGATTGGGGTTGCAGTGCCCAAATATGTCTATAACACTAGGGTAGGCAAATAATATGTGCCCCATTGGATTGTGGAGCCCTATAGAGAATTGATTGTCACACATCATTATTTGCCTAGTTTATCCTTTAAACGGTTGGTGAAAAATAATATTTTTCCATTTTTCTTTGGTCGGGAAGGAATATAAAAGAACTTGTCAATTTGAAGCCTCTTGCTATTTTCAAAATTTCCGAGGATGATGGTACCATATCTTTTGAACTTTTATAATTGTTGTTGACAAAGCAGGGAGGAAGAAGAAAGGATCTAGATATGCAATGTTCTATAATAAAATTTCACTTGGTATTATGACAAAATACATATAAATCCAAGCATGAAATCCAACTAAACATTAACGTGAGAATTGAAAAACTTGGGACATGGAAAATTAAGCATGAAATTCAACTACACATTGATGTGAGATTGAAACACTTGGAACATGAGATTCTTATTTCATGTTTGAACCAGTGACTGTTATTTCATGTTTGAGAGTTTTCCAAGTTTTTCATAGTTCTATCAAGTTTTAACTCTAAACCCCAACTAAAAGTTAATGCAAATTGGTGCATTACAATTATCTTGCCAGGTAAGAACCATCTTTGACACTACTTTTCTTCCACATGCGTTTAATTGTTATGAAGGAAGACATCAACTGATGATGGACATGGCTACTTCTTACAATGGTATAGTATATGGTTCTTTGCATTCTCAACTTCAAGTATGTTATTAGTTTCAAGGCTTCAATTTTATTTAATTTGATACTTGGTTTTTTAAATATACTATTCATCTTGTCCAGGGTATGCAAAAGAAACTTGTTTTTGTTTTTGAAGTTTTTCATGTGTTATAGTATTTTGTACTATTTTTGTATATATAGGCATCTGAATCCACAAACTTTGGCATGCTTAATATATATGATTTAAGTAAATTATTTACGTATAGTACTCTGTATGAATGCATTTAGTATTTGATATTTTATTCCTTTCTATTGCTTATTTCAACATGAATCTCATTTAATAAAATGCATGTTTACTCTTTTTGTTTAGTCTAGTACTTCTTGTTTTCTTAACACGTATTCTATTTATTCCATAATGCTTATTTCCTTTAGTAATTGAGTTGAGGTCTAAACTAAAATTTCATATAAGCATTCTTCGTACATAAAGAGTAATGGATTCAATAACTATCTCTTAGGAATTTTTTGCTTCACCATGGTTTGCCTTATGCAATAGAAATTATTACGAATTATCCTTATATTCTAACTATCAACATGCATAATGTGTTTAGATCCTTCTAATAGCTTTGTGATAGCTATAGTAGCTAGTAATAATGCATCTAAATAATTTCTATCTTTATGTACTATTAATGATAGTAAGAAAAACAAAATTAATTTTTATTTTAAAGAGAAAACTACCATATTTAAAATTTGCTAAACTAAATATTCATTTCGAATTTTTTTAATCTCTTTCACAAAGAATAACCATAACTATCTATGCTCCATTTATTATATATATGTGTGTATGTATGTATGTTTACTACCAAAATCATATGCATTAATCAGTACTAATATACATCTATTGATGCATGCTAATCATTATTTCTTTTCTTTGATCATTGAATTCATTATTTACTATTTATTCTTAATATTGTACTCTATATACTAAATATCACTTAGTAGAAAACACATTTCAAACCAAATGTCCTAATAACAAACTATCATATTTCTTTTACTTATAAACACTTGAAAATATAGTGGAAAATAACATATTCCACCCAACCAGTGAATTGCAATTACCACAATTACCCCCAAGTTTCAGGCTTCTTTCCTAATAAGAGCTTATAACTGTATGATGATATTATTCCTCCTCCCCACACAGAGTCTAGCAACTTCTTGCAATATTCATGTCTATTCTCTTCCTTTCTTTCATGTACCTAGGGTTTTACAGGGATGTCTTTCTCATCCTCCAACATTGCACATTTCTCTCTAACAATTTTGTCATTTTTTATCTTTGTTTCTTTATTTTTATTTTTTCTTTTTTCCTTGTGTTTTTTTTATATGTTAAACTTTTTTGTGTTGGTCCCCTGGGCTTGCATTCTTTCGACGCCTGTATCAGCTGCTGCTTCCATGTTTTCAATTCCAGACATTCCATATACAGGCATAATGACTATGGAATGAATATTCGATGACGATCCCTCTAGAGGACCAGAGTTATGGATGGCCGCCGAGTAACGACGAAGGCCTATGAAATTTTAAGCTTTGTGTCTGACGAGCTGATCACCAGCCGTTCGGTAGACGTTTTCCGATTGCAGATTCTCAGAAACTATTTCCATGGCTGTTTGGTCCCACCTATCCGTCTCCGTTTAAAGAGAGAGACGTTAACATTCATAATTGGAATTGCCGTAAGGAAATTTTTGCGTAGGGATAATTTTACAGCCGTAAACTTGTCATGAATATGGGCATTAATAATCGGAATTGTCGTCCGGAAATTTTTGCGCAGGAAAATATTTACAGCCGGAAAACTATCATATATAGCGAGGTTACAGCCGGAAACCTATCATATATAGCGAGTTCACAATTTAATTGGGTAAATTTTTTTGTTGGAATTTTATTAGAAAAAATTCAAAAAATCTTATGGTTGGAGTGTTGATTCATTTTTTTGTGGTGGAAATAAAGTCAGCCACACCTTACGCTGTAACCCAGATTTTTAAACATTTTAGCATTATTTTGTCAAAGTCTTGCCAGAGTTTTCATTAATTTTGTGGCATTTTTAGACTAGGCATTATCTACTGAGGCGACAATTTCTCTTAGACGGCAAATTTCTTGTCAGAAATTAATGAAAAAAATTTCAAAAAAATCTCACTGTTAGATTGTTAAAATCACTTTTTTGATGGTGGAAATGGATTTGGCATCATTAAGAACCCCAGATGCACCCAAAACCCAAAACCCTGAAGCTTGACAAATCTAACCACAAATTCTAAAAGTTTCACCCAGATTTTGTCAAAATCTTGTTGGAATTTCCATTATTTTCCAGACAAAATTGTGGCCTTGTTAAACTACTCTTTTATTTGTTTTTTCCATGGCAAAAACTGCTATTATTTATAAATATTACCTTCAAGTTTGTTTGATGATTAAAATGATATTCATTGTTTGTAAATTTCATTATCTTTTCATGCTCAACATGGAGGCTCACACACACACACACACATATACATATATATATTGGTATGTTGTTCAAAACTAAGAAAAGATGTGATTCCTTGCATGCTAAATATGGATTTGATATATTGTTGTTCAAAACTAAGAAAAAATGTGATTCCTTGCATGCTAAATATGGATTTGATATGTGAGGTGTGTGTGAGAGAGAAAAAGTAGTAGAGATCCATCATACTCCTAAGCCTATCAATCATTGACAGGGATCAAATCTCTTCAAGTTTTGCAATGAAAAGTTTGATCTCTAGAGGGGCTTGATAGATCTCACTTTGGTGGGTTTTAATTAAAAACATTATAAAACATCAATTCACTTTGTTATTAATATTACAATTAATATAGAGTTGACATGTAGTATTTAAAACTATATATTAACAACATAAATAACATATTTGGATGTTTATATTAAGTAACATGATTTTATCAACCCCACTTTTGCTAACGAGAATTATCTTTTTATCTTTAACAATGCTAAGAAGAAAATGAACATTGCAAAGATAAAAACTAATTCTCATGAGCTTCTTAGTGAAACCAAACATTGATCTATTTCAAAACACCTTGGGACGAAAGAATCTTCACTTTTTACAATACAAAGAGAGTGGAAGATAAAAAACGATTTCTCTTTGATTGTGAGACCCTTAGTCACATCCATTCTCATTTTCAAAACATTTGTCAGACTACCAACATTCTTGACTTGTTAAGTCAACAAAATTACAGTGATATCATAACACTTCCCTCTCTTCTTTTTTATCATAGAAATAAACTAGCATTTGCACCACATGTTGCAAAGGAAACTTCTTAAGGCAATGACATAAGAAACAATAGCATTGAAGAAAGACGTCAAAATTTTATGCAATTTTGTTTCTTTACTAGTGTTTCTTTTTTATCATATGTTATGTTTCAGGGAGATTCCAACCAGAATATGTTCAAAGTGAAGGATTTATGAAAATGTTCTTCATTAAGATTTTAGAAACTTTATAAGTAAATGATTTAAATCAAACATTTCATAACAAAGTAAATGTTGTTAATTTAGTTTCTTGTTGCCTCTTATCGTTATTTCCCTTGTGTAAAATGTCCAAACTATAAAAGAATGGTATTATTTTTTGTCTCTTAAGACCATTGTATTTTATCTAACTCAATCATTTTCATAACCTCAACTAGGTACCCATCATTGTCTTTCCACAGTGACTCAATGTGTTTAAATGCATTTCATAAACTTGGTTTAATAAATGTTGGAAGAAAACCAATATATTTCACTTTGTAGAAAGGAGTGTACATTGGTTGGGGTAAAATTGTATTGCTCTTACCATCTGATGATGTTATCTAAATCTTAAATCTTTCTCACCATTTATGAATTCCCCATTCTAATTGTTTTTTATCATGATGATATTGGCATCACAATCCTTATTCATGAGAATATCATTTAATAAGTCAATGATAAGTGGCACAATTGGTTCCTCAATTGTGAAATTCCCCATTCTAATTGTTATTTGACCATGATGATGTTGGCATCATAATCCTTGTGCGTGAGAATATCATTTAAGAAGTCAATAATAAGTGGCACAATTGGTTCCTCACAATTGTGAAAGTAAAGGACAAATTCATTCACATTATGTTTGAAAACTTTATACTAAGAGTCTTGATTCATGAAATTTTGTATCCTCTCCTTTTGTTGTTTTAATTTGTGTCATCTCAAAAAAATGTTTCTCCAATAACCTATGTTATTCCTATCTTAACAATGACATTTCCATTAGGTTTGCTTGCTTGACATTAAGCACAACTAAGTTTGTAGTTTCAATTGCAAATTTCATGCCTCCATTCCATTTTTGTTATAGAAGGAAAAGATCCCTAAAAACTATAAATGAATCCTCATCATGAAAGCTAGGAGGTAGCTCATTAATCAACTATTCATCCAAGGTGTCATCTCCATTTTGTTGGTAGCTTCACCAGTGATGCCTAAGCCTCATGTTAATACATTAATACTTTACATGGGAAACGTGTGGGTACTTTTGTTTAAGGTCGATGTATATTGGCCTTGAATGATACTATATTGAGCCTACATGATGGTAAAAAATTTATATGCTAGAAATTACTAGATAACATTTAGAACCAATCTACCTCTTATTCGTATGTATATATAAATCCATATATGTTTGTTCCTCTTCAACTGATTTAGATCTAGGTGAAGGAATCCATAGAGACAAACATGAGATCATGGCTAGGGGACTTTAAGAGGCAAAACAATATCCACTATGTAAACTCTTTCTTCCTGGAATCTAGGAAGATAGTTTGGATATAGATATTTAGGGAGGATGAGTTAAAATTAGAGTTGGTTAAATGGAGGTTGTATCGAGCTTTGCATCAACCATACCTGTGTCTTCTTCAGGGAAGATTTAATGCTCGCTTCTTTCTTTCTAGAGATGCAGTCAATTTCATATTTTTAATATCAGCGTTAGCAGTTTCCTCCAAACTTAAATTCAGAGCCTCCGCAATGGAAGTGTGCAATTGTTCAATTTCAAAGTTCCCACAAACTATAAACCAAATGACGAGATAAAAAAATGACTCACCTCTTTTTTGTAGGTATTCTAGATTATTTTAAGCAAGAAAGTTGTCCACACCCCCTCTACCAGATACACCGATTACACGAGCTTCATGATGAGCATCGCCCAACCATCCTCATCATCATAGGTTGCAGTGAGTGGATTTTTTCTTTTAGCATTTGTATATAATTTCATTTCATGTCAGCGTATTCTTTACTTCTACATAGGATTAAGTTATCTAACACTAGCTAAGAATCAATAGCTCCTTCAAATTTCCCCTGAATTCGGTGACTGAAAATGTTTCTCGAAGCGGGCTACAATACTTCATCTTCTTCGGGGTCTATGGGGTCTCGAACAAGTGATTAACCTTGTGTACAAAGCTATTTCGTGTAATGTTGGTTTCAATTCTATCAGGATAGCGTCTACTTTCTTGTTCAGTTCTCGAGGTCTCGACATCCAATTCCAGAATTTAACCTGTTGTGTGTGTTGACGGGCCTTAAATCTTAATAAACTAGGATACGAAGGATGTTGTAGAGACATTGGAGCATGTGCAGAATTATTGAAAATCAAAGTAGCATAAATACGAAAGATTTTGCAGGATTTGTGGAGACATCTATATCTCTCCTTTGTCTTTCATTTTCAATTAATTGAAGAAAGGTTAAACTTTAAAGATTTTGGGCCATTGCCAAAAAAATATTGTTATATTCTTTTCAGCAAGAGTCACTTTTATAAAACATAAACAACATTTTGTTTATGAATCACAAAAACTTCAATTGTTGTTCAATTTCAATTTTACATTTTTCAACTTAATAATCTCCTCAACTACCCTCTGCCACTTTAAGAATGAATGCAATTAGGCATGGTTTCTACCATAACAATTATATATTAGAGAGCGCAGATTTCCAGTAAAAAATAAAAAATAATGCAGTTTGTTCTTTACGATCATAATATAAAAACAATTATTTATTAATATGTTGAGACGTGGGCTGTGGGAATAACCTTGACAAGGACTGCAGGTTGCATCTAACGATGGTATCTATGAAGGTGCATGTATCCGTTGACGGAAGAATATATATGTAATTTCAACAAAATTACGATTCGCGCCATTTTACTATATTTAATATCCAGTAAATATATTTTTCTATATTTAGGCCGATAGGCCTTCCTATGCATCAACAATCGTCAACACTTTTACCCTGCTCCGTTAGATCACGGGAGACACTTTGAACCGTTGATTTGAAGTGTGACTGTTTTTTCCAAATATCCGTTGAGTTGCCTTTTTGACATGGCATGATATTTTTACTGCTTTTCCCATTCTTTCTGGAAGATATTTTTGCTGATTTTTCCTACTCTCTTATGTCCAAGAACGGTGAATATACGTCCACAGTTGCGTGTTTGTGTTTTCTTGGATTGTGTATATGCTTTGCCTTTTCTTGTGTTTGACACCGTTCTTTGTTTGCAGGCCGGGAAGAGGTAACAGTCGCGGAATCAAATCTGTCTGGGATCGTACGCCGCGGAGGGATAGACATGAATCGGGTTCTGGCTACCAATGAGTCTGAGTATTCGTCGGTTTTCCAAGTTCATACCTTGCGAACGATTGACACCAGTCTTGTGGTAGTGAAGTGAGAGTGAGAAATAACCTTTGAGTTGGAGGCCGAGAGGGATCGAACCTGCGACGTGAGTTCCAGGACAAGCGACGAGGAGGAGATAGGTTCGACGAGGAAAAATCTTCGGCTTTCCAAGGAGCAGTCTACACTACTGGAGGAAAGTTTCTTGGAGCACAGCACTCTGAACCCGGTAATGCATCCTTGAATCTTTAATCGCAGTAATATTTCATCGTTTGCTTTCTTTTTTAACCCTTGGCAGTTCATGGATTTAAGATTACACGCTGATCCGGTTTTCTGATCGGGATCTTAGCAGAAACAGAAGAACGCTTTAGCCAAGGAATTAAATTTGCAACCTCGGCAGGTGGAAGTCTGGTTTCAGAACAGAAGAGCACGGTAAGAATTCATTTTAGGGACCTTTAAAAAAAGAGACTGTACCATATTTGTGATTTTGCGGCCATTAACGTGAGGTCTTTGCTTTTGCAGAACAAAGTTGAAGCAGACAGAAGTAGACTACGAGGTTCTGAAGCGGTGCTGTGAGAATCTAACGGAGGAGAACATAAGGCTACAGAAAGAGCTGCAAGAGCTTAGGGCTCTGAAGGCGGTTCCTCCTTAGTGCGTGATAGGACAGGATAATTACTACATGTCGTTGCTTGCCACAACGCTCACCATGTGTCCCTCCTATGAAATGGTGGCTACCATGGAAAACAGCCGTAACCTTTCAGCCCAAAAGTCTGCAGCTTGCTAACTTTGAGAGGCTTCCTCAGGCCAGGCTTGCCTGCAAAGCTTATCTGTGTAAAATATCATTTGTCAGTGGTAGTTTTTGGTCAGATTTTGAGAGATTTGGCTTCCCTCGAAAAGAGAGAAAAAAACGTACAGATATATATACACTGCATATATCACTATATAACTCTTGTGGTTTGCAAAGCTTTTCCTTGCAGATGTCAATGGCCTATTGTGCTAATTCACTGCCTCAGGGAAATCATATGCCCATGCACCCATGGTAGTCTCACTTCAAACAAGAGCACCGGGTTGTAAACATGATGTAATATTTCTGGTTTAAAGATAAAATCCTGGTTCCTTCAAAGGAAAAGTGACTCGACGCAAGAAACCATTTTGCAGTAACGAGTGTGTCAGGTCTGGTTGCATTCATGTATCTGTCCATCAAAAATTTCAAATTCATTGTCAACTTTTCACAGGGCAAGTCTTATAGGTATTAAAATTACAGGTTGGACAGGTTCTTTGCACGTACAAATTTTGTCTCTGCAAAATTCTGGACAGGCATACAGATATGTATTAAAAACTATTTAAGACATTCCCAAAAATGCACAGCAGCCCATTATGAAAACTCCTTCAACGATCAAGTACAGGTCTATAATCATTCTCGAAACAAATGGATGGATGGAAAAGAGAAATATAACTGCTATACATTATAAAGTGTTTTAAACAAAGTCCACGAAGTGCTATGATAAATGCCATGCGCCATGCTTTTCTGCTACGCAAGTGGTTCGCACATGATGTATATATATATTAACTGGAATGTTTTTGGAGATTACACGGCTTAAATTTAATATTTTAATTAAAATTTAATATTTCGATAAAATGAAATTTTAAATAAAATTAATTAGGTCATAATTTTATTTTGTTTAATAATTAATTTACCTGAAAGATATAGTCTTCATTTATCCACAAATATAATTATTTTCTCTCTAAACCTATTATTGTTATTATGGCATTGCAGTAAAGATACTTTCAATCAAATATATGGCTTGAGTACCAAAATCACTAGGGGATAGCATCATTATATGTATGGTTTGAGTATCAAAATCATTTTGGAATTATGACATTGTAGTAAAGATACTTTCAATCAAATATACTCATATGGCTTGAGTATCAAATTATTTGGAGATAACATTATTATATATATGGTTTAAGTATCAAAATCATTTTGGAATGGCAAACATATTTTCTTCTCTAAACCCATTATTGTCATCATGGCATTGCACCAAACACAGTTTCAAACAAATGCACTCATTATATATATGGCTTGAGTAATTATTTTCTTCTCTAAACTCATTATTTTCATCATGGCATTTCACCAAAGATAGTTTCAATCAAATGCACTTATTATATATATATGGCTTGAGTAATCACAATACAAAGGCATATAAGCCATCAAAATTAGGTGGACCTTTAGCATGGCTAGATTTTTGTCCATCAAATTTTAAATCAACAATTTTTAGGCTAATAGGCCTTCCTATGCATCAACAATTGTCTACACTTTTACCCTGCTCCATTCGATCAGGTGAGACACTTTCAACCTTTGATTTGAAGTGTTAGATTCATTATCCCTCACCGCACATCACATCTGGCAACTGTTTTTTCTAAATATCGGTTGAATTGCTTTCTTTTCACCTCCGAGTTCTGTTGTGCATTGAAACACTTCTAGCAAGCTTCAATCCGAATCCTCCTGTGCTCTCTATTCATTAAGCAAAACGAGAAATCTTCTCCACCATATATTCTCCGCTATCTTCTAAGATCGGGGAAGGGGACGGTTGTATTCTCTTCGTTTATGTGCTTGGAAGGCTGAATTAGGCTCCTAGAATTATATTGTTTTATAGTCGAGGTGTGTGTCGGGAATCATGGTGAAGGTGGAAGTGACCATGGAGGTTGGAGCCGATGGAGTAGTGTCCAGTGTGTTGTTCTTCCTTTCAAGCGTGCGTGTTAATGTTTAGATGGTCGTATTCAAGCATGGTTGTCTTTAGGTGAGCATGCGTGTTCATGTTTAGATGGTCGTCTTCAGGCGAGCGTGAGATCACAATGAGGAAGGCATCCATGTGGAAGAAGTGCTTCTTTTATTCTTGCTACTTGTAATGTTAGCAACCATTTTGTATTATCTTATTTTTGTTTTTGCCTTCCAGCCTCCTAATTTGGCATTGACCATGGTTTTTTAACGTCTCTATAGACATGGTCTTCGAAATCGCTGTGGTCATTTAATTTCCAACTTCTAAGTTCTCCCTTTGACATTTAAGGTTTGTAATGTCATATTTAGGATGGTTTCGAATATTATATTTTGACTTTCTAATCGCAATATACAATTATGGTTTTCAATGTAGTAGTCATGGTGGTTATTGCTTTGGTCACTAGCAAGCTTCGTATATGCTTGGCCATCTATAGAGGTTTCTTGATTTTGGGTAATTAACTTAACCTCTTGATTTTGGGTAATTAACTTACTCTAAAATGAAATAAGACATTCAATGTGTTCCTTGTAATATAGATATAAACAAAACATCTAAAGAAAAGTAATTGCACAATGATCCAGTGCAAGAAAACAAGGTTTTCCACAAACCAATTAACTCTTCTAGAAAAATTCAACAAATCCAATTTAATAATCCTATTGGCCTCTCTTTGTACCTTTTGGGACAATTGCTAGTTAATATCCTTTCAACTAAATTACGTTTCGCGCGTCTTTTTACTATATTTAATATCCAGTAAATATTTTTTGCTATATTTAATATCCAGTAAATATTTTTTTGATAGTTTTATATTTGTGAGATTGTTTTAAGCTTGTATTATACCTTTAAAATAATCTTATATTTTTGTTTTTATTTCCGATAATATAATCTTTTTAGAATGCTATTATAATTTTTTAGAATGTAAATATTTGTTTGAGATAGTTACGAGATTTTTTTAGTTTTATCTTCAAAAACATTTTTAAAATATTTTTATTTTTATATATGTTATATAATGTTTTAGAATATATGGTTAGATGTTTACTTCAAATTTATAAGAGAATAATTAATTATTAATTAGTTAGTATTTTATAAATTTGTATTAAATATTTAATTAATTATTTTAAAAGGATGATATCTAGCAATTGCACTAGATGTTGCAATGGAAAGATCGTAAGGCATAAATTTGAGAAGCATTGTGACATATAATGAATCATTGAAGATAGAAATTAGAAAACAAAATGCCTTTTAAAAATAGAATATAAAGAGAAAACACTTACATTATGCCAAATTGACAGATTCTATAACTTTTCCAACATAGATTGCCTCTTAATCTTCAAAGATGGTTTTTCAAGTTCCAATATAAAATATTTGATAGGTTTTGAAAAAATACAGATAGTAGATGACATCAATAAAATAAATAAAATAATATTAATTTGCATCACAACCTAACAAATTTCAAACATCATGAAAATGAGTCAACTTCCATAGGAAAGCATTGTGACATATAATGAATTGACAAATTCTATAACTTTTCCAACACAGATTGTCTTTTAATCCTCAAAGATGGTTTTTCAAGGCCCAATAGAAAATATTTGATAGATTTTGAAAAAATACAGGTGGTAGATCACATTAGATAAGATAAATAAAATAATATTAATTTATGGAGGATATGATAGCTATCTTTCCAAATCTAAATTTGCATCACAACCTAACAAATTTCAAACATCATGAAAATGAGTCAGACATCAGGTCCCAATTATTCATAAGTTTTGGTGTAAAATCTGCAACATATCTCGATTGTTTCCTTAGAGAACATTATCTCTGAAATTGTAAAGAAACATTTTGAATTGCACTAACACTATAGATTATTTTAGTATTTTGCATTGCCCCCTCAACAACACAGGGTTTACCCTCAACAAAATAATACTAATTCATAAAGAATATGATGACTATCTTTCTAAATCTAAATTTGCATCACAACCTAACAAATTTCAAACATCGTGAAAATGATTCAGACATCAAGTCCCAATTATTCATAGGTTTTGGTGTAAAATATGCAACATATCTCGAATGTTTCCTCAGATAACATTAGCTCTAAAATTGTAAAGAAACACATTTTGAATTGCACTAACACTATAGATTATTTTAGTATTTTGCATTGCCCCCTCAATAGCACAGGGTTTACCATAGATTATTTTAGTATTTTGCATTTCCCCCTCAACAGCACAGGGTTTACCCTCAACAACACCGGGTTTACATCTCGTGGTGAAAATTCTAATATGTATTATAATTTCTAATAGGTATTATAAATTCTTGTATATATCATCGATTTATATTAACAATTGTAAAAGACCATTGTATGAATTTACATAGTGATTATTTTAGTATTTTATATTAGTTGAGATTTAAATTTTATTCTCAAATGTAATAGTATATTAATTTATCTATTAAATCACAATTTAAAATATTTTTTACACAATTTCTCAATTAAAAAATAAAATATTTAATACACATCTCAATTATACATAAAATTATATATAACCATTTTAAATAATTTACAAATAATTAAATGAAAAACAACTATGTGAAATCTCTTAAAAATAAAATTAATTATTAAATTTAAAAATTAAAAAACAATAAAAATTATAACTACAAATTTAAATACATCATAGTTTAGCTTCTCGACATATATAACTGTTTTAAGCAATTTCAAAACAAAGATTGGTTATGTGATTTTGCCGAAGATTATCTAAACAAAAAATATATCTAATATATCTAAAAACAAATATATAGAATCTCTTTAGAAATATATATTTGATTGTTAAATTTTAAAAATAAAAATAATAAAACATCATGAATATAAGTTTAAGAATAAATCACGATTTTCAGAAAAAATAGAAAATCTTCACATTGGAATTTGTAACACATCTCACCAACATACTAAAATAAAATATAAAATAAAACTTTAACTAATGTTTCCATTTGTCATGGTAGCCCATCACTTTCCTAACAACTCAAATCGAGATTATATATATAAATATATAACATGTTATGTTACTAGATTATATTTACATCATTTAACCAACAGCCAGACCTTCCCAGTATTTTTTTTATGCAGTGGGATTTTGTTACACGATTAATATTTAAACTTGACATGAGTTTGGCTAGTATTTAAATTAAAAAGAGCTCGACATATGCAAATACACTAGAATTGACACCTTGCAGTACTTAACCCACTACAGACAGTCGTCCTGCATTTATCATGCCTGGAACGTTCTCGAATCAAGGTTTACAGCTACCAGATGTCAGTAGTCTAGTTACGGGCCAACTTACACCGTCGGATCATGAGGTTGGGTATCAGATGGTTGAGGTTTGTCAAGGGTTCGTTGGGGTAATGAAACCCTACCCCCTCCACAGTTTTCGTAACTCATTTACCCCGGGCTTCGAGGGTGATGGGTTCTGCCCGCTCTACAATTTCTGCTTGCTCTGGGGTATTATGGAGTTACGTCTGTTGCAAGTGAGAATCTCTCTACACCTTTGTGGATGCAATAACTAATGAGAAATTACTACAGCCAAATGTAGAGGTTTATGCCAATACTCACTTGGGTTATTTAGTCTGGCACCGTAGGCCTATTTGAGGTTCAGTTTCCATTCCTTGCTGGAAGACTTAGCTGCTTACTCCCTTTTACAGTCGGATTTGACAGGGTCTTGGGCCTTCCGCTTTACTTATTTACTTGAAAGGTATTACCCTCACTTGGTTTTTGACGCATTTAATTCAAAATCCATACTCTCTGGAATATGGTTGAGGTTTGCCGAGGGTCATTAGGGTAATGAAACCCTACCCCCTCCACAGTTTCGGTAACTCATTTACCCCGGGCTTCGAGGGTGATGGGTTGTGCGAGCTCTCCAAATTATGATCGCTCTGTGGTATTATGGAGTTACGTCCATTGTAGGTGAGCATCTCTCTACACCTTTGTGGATACAATATCCAATGCAAAAATAACTACAACCAAATGTATAGGTTCTGCAAATACTCACTTGGGCTATTTGGTTCGGCACCACAGGCCTATTTGAGGTTCAGTTTCCATTCCTTGTTGGAAGACTTAGCTGCTTAATCCCTTTACAGTTGAATTTGACAGGGTCTTGGGCCTTCCTCTTTACTTATTTACTTGACAGGTATTACCCTCACTTGGTTTTTGAGGCAGATAATTCAAAATCCATACTCTCTAGAATATTTTCTTTATGAGATGGTTGTTTGTCAATGTACAAGGTTTCTCACAAGTTTCTCCACTGCGTCACACGGTTGGTTTCCACCTTGAGCGTGCCTACCTCAGAAGGAGGGTTCATCTCCAGCTTGGATTACAAACCCCCATACATACTGAAAAGATAACCCTTGAATTTCACTATATATGAACATATGCCTCTAGTTGTTGGGTTTTAATGTAATTCCTTATGGCTATTACACAGGTCGCCATGGCCACCACCACAAAATATTTGTTTAATTCCTATGGCCGAAATGTATGTAGAGGGTTTCAAGAGGCAGGATCTCTATATCCTTCCATGCCAGGTGCATGTTTAAAGATTTATTCCTCCAAGCTAAGTAGCGACATATTATAGAAGTCTAGGAGGAATTAGATCTGGCCGGGAATTGTAATAGTTTAAATTAATCAAATATACTAAAGATAACAGTTCTTGGTCATCTTGTCTACTGGGTTACTTTTAATTTACATAGGAACGAAGATAATTTCCTATTTTTGGTTGCTTCCCATGTACATATGAGGTTTTGCACCTAACTCATTTCAATGTTTACTGTAATGAGAATTATGAATCTACACAGTTGTTCTCTAGACTTCTTGTTTTTATTCTGTTCAATTTAGCATGCTTACATGTGGTTATTAAATACTTCTACATTCTTTCCATTGTAACATATTATTTTATACAACTGTCTTGTAAATTGCGGACTTTTAATTGGAATTAGTTAAGGGGGATTATGACTCTACACAGTTGTTCTATGGAATTCTTGTTTTTAATCCATTCAATTTAGCATGCTTACATGTGGTTATTAAATACTTCTACATTCTTTGCATTGTAACATATTATTTTATAATATATTACTGAATCAATCCGGGTACGATAACCGCTTCCTTCCCTGCTCAGTTATGGGCAGTTACTTGATTCCAAGTTCTCCAGAACTATCAGAAAAACTTCTTGTTCTTTAAAATAGATAAAGTAATTATCCTTTCCTTATCCATAAGTAAAGCAGTCAGGTTACATTTTCTGAGTTTGGTATTCAATACAATTTTTAAGTTCTCAGGTCTATCACCTCCGAAAAGGAAAATATTATCTTCCTACCAAATATCATAAATTTGTTTAAAGCACATTTTCATAATTCTCCTGGATGCATAAATACAATTTTCTCTATGTAACAGATATCTGCATACACTAAATAGTTTAACATTTTCTCTAGTTCTCAAGCATAAATACCCAGACATTGCATAGTTCGAAAAATACATAATATTTAGGCATAGTTACTCATCTATTGCTCAAAAATCCCATGAATTCTCGAGGACTGACTCTGTTCTTCCACTCTACAAAACATCATCCAGCCATCATCTTCAGAGAGGCATTGTCCCTCCACCCTACGAAACAGCATCCAACCATCATCTTCAAATAGGCATTGAGCATCTCTAATCCCTAAACCTACAAATTCAGAGTCTGTTGCATCCTCTTTATACAATGATTTTGTCTAAAGAAGCTACAGAAAAGTAATGGACAATGACAAGTCGCCTTGAAATCCATGATAGAGGTGCTTAAAAAATGCGTTCATCATGCTTATGTAACCGTTTAGGAAGTTGACAGTTGAAGCAGTTCTCAGTTGTCGGTTGTGAGATCTAAGGCCCAAATTCTTTCAATCATCTAACAATCAATCAAACGATGCAAAAGGGTATAGAGTGGAAGCCTAGGGGTGTTGATTGCAAAGGGGAACGCCTTACGACGTAAATATTAAAGAGACTCAGTTATTGGCTTACTTTCTTAACATTCGATAGACACTGTTTTTCTTAGTGGATGTTAATCATCATCATCATCATTATACAATTTTATATAGCTCTATATAAAGTAAAAAATAATATATTTTCACTTTCAAATATAAGAATGATATATAATTCTTTTAATTTTTAAAAATATTTCAATAAAAATTTTTAATAAAAATTATATATATATATATATATATATATATATATATATAGATATATATATATATATATATATATATATGTATAGATATATATCTATATATATATATATATATATATAGATACATATATATATATATATATAGATATATATCTATACATATACATATACATACATACATACATACATACATACATACATACATACATACATATATATATATATCAGTGTGATGTATACAAGGAGAAAAAGTACAAGAAAATAATAAATATCAGTTTTTTACTGATAAGAGGGAGATGTGTCATTCATTCACTTTTTAAGATAAAATTGATATGTAACATTAAGAAAAATGAATAATAATAAGTGATACATATATTTAAGAATTTATTAATGTGTAAATAAGAAAAACATTTCAATCTTTAGCTTAAATAAAATATTTTAACCTCCCTCTCTCTCTCTGAAAATGAAAATTTTTAATTTCTTCCTTATAAGAGGAGGATTTCATCATTCATTCAATTCTTAATTAATAAAAATAAATTGTTTATTTAAAAAAATATTAATGTGTAAAATATAGATCATAAATAAAATATTTCAATGTCTGTTTTGAGTAAAATATTTCAATCTCAACTAAAATACCTTTATATAATATATACATAGATGACATTGAAATATTTTACTCAACATGACCATCAAAGTGTTCTAATTTCAATTGTTATATATATATATATATATAGTTGACATTAAAATATTTTACTCAACTTGAGCATTAAAGTGTTCTATGTAATATATACATAGTTGGCATTGAAATATTTTACTCAACATGACCATCAAAGTGTTCTAATTTCAATTGTTATATATATAGTTAACATTAAAATATTTCAATGTCAACTATGTATATATTACATAAAGCAATTGAAAAAACAAAAAAACTTATGCTTGAAACGTTTTTGTAAGTTGGTATATATATATAATTGAAATTAGAACACTTGGATGGTTATGTTGAGTAAAATATTTCAATGCCAATTATGTATATATTATATAAATCAATTGAAAAATATAAATTCTTATGCTTAAAGCATTTTCCTAAGTTGGTAAATTTTGCCTTAAATCTATTAAAGATTTGTTGGTATTGAAAGTTTACACTCTGGATTCCACACAATTCAAATGTCAATAGGGATTTTAGTAAAAATTTGTTGGAATTGAAAGTTTATAATGTGTAGTCTACACAATTAGAGTGCCCAAGGAGATCTCCAACAGTGGAATATATTTATGCATTGAAAAATGCAATTTAAACAATGAAAAATTACCATCTCAAGAAGAATTGCATCATCAAAATATCTTATTGATGTGTTTCTTAATTGAAGGAGATGTGTAATTCCTTAACATGCTCAACATGAAGTTGATATATGATATGCACACACACACACACACACACATATTGGTTTGGTGTTGAAAATGGACAAGTATAATTTCTTCCATGCTTTGCATGGATTTATACATGTGGTGGGCCCCAGTATTGTAGCAATAATGCTACAACTCCTGGGGCTTCCTATCTCTAATTTCATCAACCCGGTAGTTCGTACAAACTTGGAAGCGACGGTGTTGTATGCACAAGTACTAGCTCTTGTCGCAGCTGTCACTTGGTCAGCTGGCACAAATTCGCTAGGGCTCAAGCCAACTTCTATATGTTCTCAGAAGAAGCTTTCTAAATGATGGACGAAGGCTATCTCAAAGGAAATTAATCTACTTTGCAAAAATGAACTGAAAGCCAACCAAAACATGGAAACCCTAGTAAACCCTAATCTGACTAGTTTAACCTCTATGATGCAATAGTGAGAGTGCAAACTTCTAGAAATGATGCCATGACTGCTAGTGATATGAAATGCATGAACTTAAACTACTTCCATTGAAAAGAACATTGTTTTTGTATTTTTGCTTAAGTGGTTGGAGTGATTATGATTTTGTTTCTTATTAGGGTTTGGCTGTGCAGAGGTGGTGCGAAGGGAAAGAAAGCTTGGGAAAGGTCAGGAGGGCTAGGAGAGGTCCCAGGGGATCCCTAACATCATTCCACAGGAGTCCACAATGTTCAGATGCTCGGCAACCGAGTTTGCAGGCTTCTACAGGATGTCTGCAGGGGATCCTACAGGAAACTCAGGAATTCTACAGGAAGTCTGCTAACTTCTACAGGATGTTCTACCGTGGGAGTTTTGGGTGATGGTGAAGTGATGGAGCGGTATGGGTGGATGGGTGAGATGGAGATGGAGCTTGTGATGGCTCAGGGGCAGAGAAATCAGATGGAGAAAGAGTGCATGAAGTTGGTTGGTGGATAGCAGAATGGAAGCAACGAAAGGTCAAGAAAATGGAGCTACGTGGACAATGAAAGAGTTGGAAGGTAAACGAGCTGAACAGAGGTCGAGTAGGTGGCTTTAGGCGTGGTTAAGAAGAAGAAGAAGGAAATGGGATGATGCTGAGCAGTGTAAATAAAACAAATTGCTTATGTCTTGCACCAAAAACGAGAATTCATTAACCTGTGCTACCTGTGCTATTAAACAAATGAACAGCAATGTAAATCGTGAAGAGAAGTCGTGCATGGAGTTGGAATGAAGAAGTATGGCTCAAGATCAGAGTGCATGGATGGATCTATAATTAAAATGACTGTGTTGCAGCTTGCATGAAAGTAAAAAGACTGCGTTTTTTTGGTGGTTGGTACAGACTGCACCCCAATCTCTAAACAGAGATGGCAGTGAAGGCACTATCAACCTTTTCTTGGAGCTCCAATGAATTACAATCCTCCTATTCTAATCTAAGCAACTGAAAGAGATTTAACCATAAGCTAATCCTTCTCAATCTCATTAAAGAAATCAAATCAGCAAACTGTACATTCTAAATGCATGTCAAAACAGAGGAAACAAAGTGCTGAAAAGAAAGGCAAATAACACTACAAAGAAGAGGAGGTCTATTGCTCTCAGGTTGGGCCCTAACCTGAGAGCTATAGCTCCCTTAAAAACTCAGAATTAGATCCAAATATGCTTGCCTTTATTCATAATCAAGAGTCTAATGTCATGCCAAAACTGGCTTACAAAAACAAACACCGAGCTGTAACTCGTGCTCAGAAATTACAATAGTAATTCAAAAGTTCAAAAAGCTCCTATCAAAGGCTACGGCCTTCATATTTATACACAATGGAGATCAAGCTGGCTTCCTCCATTCGTGGAGCTTGGCTGTCCAACTGAAAGTTAAACTGCTGATCCTGTAGAATCCGTTGGCTGCCTTTAAGCTCGGTGGGGAGAGCTGTTGGAGCTCGGAGTTAAGGTGAAAATCACGAGGAAGGTCATCAAGACTGTGGACAACCTCCCTATGAACCCGCAATGCCACCTTTGCTATCTCCTTGTCTCCATTTGCGTGGTCTTTTGCTCTCTTTAATGCCAAAAACCTGAAATCATCATGTATTAGCCACATAGATATAATGCCTGCCCTTCTTCCTACAAATAACATGAATATACTAAGAAATGAATGCATAAGTGTTAAAAGATGAATGGTTGAGCAAGGTAAGTAGGCCAAATGAGCCCAAATTGTACCAAAAATTGGGGCTCATCATCACCCCCCAGCTAAAATATTTGCTCATCCTTGAGCAACTTAGTCCAAATCTTCATCCTTCATTGCTTTTATTGCTTCCCTTACATCCCAAGCCTCTGTGGTAGTGTCCTCCTTGCTGATATGAAACCCAGCTTTCCTGTTCACCTCTTCCCATTGTTCACTGTCATCCTTCTCTGTGCTACCTTCAGCCAATCCTAGCAGCAGTGGTGGGCTGAGTTTAAGGCCAATCCAGCTGGCCTGGAGGCTTTGCATGGATTTCTTGTAAAGGTCTACCCTTACCAAAGCTTCCCTCATCCGAGTTGGGGTATGGTACTCTCGGATCTTCAAACTGTGTGCCAAGGTATTCCATCTGCGTGTGCATGCTTGGGCAGCAGTTTCTCCTAACAGTCTTTCCATGTCTTCAAAATGAGCTATGGCTTGGGCCTGTTGGTCCATAAATCTCAAGGAAGCTGTGGGATCAGTAGACAAGTGTTGGTGTGCTGAGATGAGTGTCACTGGATCCTCTGGTTCTGCTCGAATGAACAATGGCTCGTTCAATTCTCTGTTCATGACCGATTTTGCTTCAACTGCTCTTTGATCCTCATGGTTCAACCATGAAGCGAACGCCATCAATTGCATATCTCCCAAGGCAGTATTGGGATCCCAGGAAACTTCATTAGGCAAGGCCAAATTGTGGAGGTAGAACTCTGCTAATTTGGCTTTATCTTCTGACGAACTAGTACTGCACAACTCAGAAAATTGCTGTGGGTCCTGGATCTGAGAAATACCTCTTTGTGCCAGGGTATTTATTTGGAACTGCAGCCATTGGTCTTTCAAATACAAACCATAGGATTTTGCAGGTTGTCTGCACTGTATTGCCTCCATGGCCCAACTGGCCATGCAGGCCAATTGTGCTTCCTTTTGCTGCAACTGTTCTTTTAGATCTTGCACTTCAATTTGTGCTTGCTATTCTGCTTCCTGTAGAAGTGTCATTGGCTCCTCAAGACTAGTGGTCAGCTCCTTTTTGCCTTGTTGTTCTTCTGTGGTGTCTTTGGAGGATGTACCTGCCCCTGCCCTTAGCTCCTGTAGCTGCAATCTCAGCTTCTGGTTTTCTTCCTGTAGAAGCACACGTTGGCAATTAGCCACATGTTTAGCCATGGCGAATTCACTCCTGACCTCCTTGAGTTGCTCTTGTAAGGGACCTATGTCTGCCACACCCTTTGACTTGGCGATCTGCATCCATGTGTGGGTACGGACTCTTTCTTCCTCTAATGCAAAAAATAGGGGTACAGTAAATTTCTGCGGTATGATTTTGCCTGCCTCTAAAAAGGTGTAGTATGAACTCAGACTAGGCTGAGGGCTGGGCTCTGGTATATGTTCTTTTTCTGCCTCTTTAGGTGGCTCTATCTCACCCTCCTTTGGTGGTGATGAGGGTCCTTCTCCTTCCCTCTTCTCTGTTTCCTGTAGCCGGGCCAGAGTGTCCTGTAGAACATTTTCAGCCTCCTGTAGCCGAGCTTTTTCAGTCAACAGGTCTAACCTTTCTTGCCACGTATTTTTCTTTGGGCTCCCCTTCTCATAGGTGACTGTTATCCTTGAGGGGGACTTTTCCTTGGGAGAAGCAGGGGTATCTTCAATGACAATCGGGCTGCTGGACGAAGGCTGTGGCCTGCCCGTCTTTATCCTAACACTTCTTCGAGCTTTAAAGTATAGAGGGGTCTCCCTCTTTCTTTTCTCTTTTGGCTTAGGTGGCGTGCTGAGGGCAGCCAGCACAGCTACTGCCTCTCTTTCACGAATATCAGCCTTCTTCTCCTTGGGTTTCACTTTGTCAGGGCTTCCTATAGAAGACCCTTTTCCAACAGCTTTCGGGCTTCCTGTAGAAGCCTGTTTCTGCTTTCCTGTAGACACAGGTGTCGCCACCTTGGCTTGCTTTGCTGCATGGGTTTTGCTTTTTGGTTGGGTTGCGGGTGCTGATGAGGTACTTGGGCTGATGTGGACCATCTCAGCTTTGTCTGTTCTGCTCTGCAACCTCTTCTCTCTTGCTGACAAGATGGGTGTGTCACCTTTTTCTTTGTCATCCTTTTTCGCATGCTTCTTCTTTTGTTCTTTCTTCTGCACTGTGTTCAGGGTCTTCTAGCCTGTTTCTCTCTTTCCCGCGGCCACTGATTCTTTTTCCTCACTGCTGGAGGGACCACTTTCCTCGGTCAACATCTGTATGTCTCCATCTTTTGTCAAATTCCTGAATGATTCCCATGAGAGGGGAACCTTATATGAATGAAGTGCATCCTCCACAAGAATTTTGATCAACCCATGGTGGGCTACCTGATCTGGTATGCCTTCTTTTAACTTTGTGGCACACTCAATTAAAGACTGTAGCAGGAAATAAGGAATGCTCAGTTTGTTTTCTATAGGAAGATCAATCCGGTGCCTCAATTCAGTGAGCAACCGAAAGTGATACCCGTACACGATGCTATAACGGCCTTCACAGGTTATATACTTCATGATCTGTAGGCTAACTTCATTCCATGGTGGCAACAAGCTTGTTCTACGCACCCCATTTTTGTCCTCCGAGAATTCCTCCTCAGGTGGAAAGAATTCTTTCTTGGCCTGCTGGCTCAACTTCCTTTCTTCCTTATCCCACGGCAGACCCATTGGAAGTTCAGTAATTCGACTGATATATTGCGGGGTGAGCTTGAGGCTTAGGCCCCTGAAGTTCACTGTGGCCAGTGTCTTGGATTTCGGCCTCAGAGCCTGCAAAAATTCTTCTGCCACTTCATCGTCGTAACCCTGCAATTTGTCACAAAAAGATATCCATTGAACCCGTCTGAAGAGCTTCACCACCTCCTGGTTTTCCCTTAACTTGGTTGAATCAGTGGGTTCTCGTCTAATAAACCCACCCGTCATGATAAAACAGTTTCCTTAACCAGAGGTGGTGATTGTGGAAGAAATTTGGTCTACTGAGACAGAGCATAGAATTACGCTTCTGTCATGCACATAATCCACAAAACTTATCCCTGAGGAACTTAACACAGTTTAATTACCCTGACATCCTGTAGAATGACAGTATAGGCACAACAGACAACAATTTCACCAATTCTCTATGACCAGACTGTGGACGACGATTCTGCCACCTTTAAAAACCAATTGCATGAAGAGTTCAGGGTTACCTTTTTAATCTGCCACCTTTTTACGTGGGGCACCCGCCTTCCTGTAGAAACTGTGTTCCTGTAGAAACTGCGTTCTTGTAGGAGCAGCGCGCGATCTTCGGGAAAGACTGCAGTTGGTCTGCGCTCTGGGTGTGCTTCACAAGCGTTCTAATAGCCAAAGTCTTGGCGTATCGAACTGCAGAAAGATCAGGATAGCCACTCGAGTTCAAAACGGTGGTTGATAAATGCATGAGGGCAATCTAGCCGATTAGATTTTGAATCGGCGGAATCCGTGGCGCGGGGGTGAGTTGTCCCCGCCGGACTGTTGGGCGACGTCATCCCATCATTTGCTTGCGAGTTCCCTTGCTGCCGCATCAATTCCCACAGATCTGCCGCTGCCTCTTCTGTTAAACTCGTTTTTTTTCGACGGGATTGCTCTCACGTGCGTGCTACCCATTCTTTTTGTCATGGCCGCCACCCAAACATCCAACTAGACCATTAACTGGCCGACGTGGCCGGCCAAATGGCCATACGGCCGCTCAACCCATTCACCTTTACACTTTGCAATCAATTCAAAGTAAAATTCATGCAATCTGATGGAAGGAAGGGTCGAGACACTTACCTGCGCGGCTGCACACGATGTTTCGGTTTTTGGACGCTGGTGAGTGGATTTACCTGCTGCTGGCGAACTTACACAGGCCCGGAGGTTCATGTTTACAGGCTGCCGACGATGGATTGGATGCTTTGGCTGCATGCGTCCGCGTTCATTGCATATGGCCAGCGCTGTGAAGAGTATACACTCTAGCGGGCTCAACTGTTACAGGACTCCCGCGGGATGTCTTGTAACAGTTCTTCCTCCTTGGGTGCATGCTGCACGACGAAGGATCTGGCCTCACGATCACGCTCCCGGAGCTTCTGGATGACTGGGATGAATATGGTGTGAGATCTCCAGCGTTTTTTTCATTTGAAATTTGCTTTTTCTTGAGGACTCATCGATCTGCTTTGCTGGTGCAGGTAACTTCGTTGCATGTCGACAAGGATGGCAGGACGAGGTGACAACAATGTGCAAGGGAGATAACAATAGCTTGCATGCGTCCAAACCGATCCTTAGTCGTTAGATCTCCTCACAAAATGGATTCTGGGCCGTTCTGAGCTTCTACAGGAAGTTTCCTGTAGAAATACAGAGCTTCCTGTAGAAAGGCTGCGCTTCCTGTAGAAAGTCTGCACCTTCCTGTAGAAAATCTGCATCTTCCTGTAGAAAATCTGCGTCTTCCTGTAGAAGACTCAAGCTGTAATAAAATTGCACATACCTTGGAGAAAATGAGTATTCTTGGAGGAGGTGCTGGTGAGATGTCCTGACTGCATGATAAGGATCCTTGGCTTTGAGTTGAGAGGCTCCCTCTCCTCCATAGAACACCTGCAATCTGCATGCAATTTCACATGATAAACTTGTTGTCTTTGTCTTTCTTGTTTTTTTCTTCTTTCTTCTTCTTTTTTTTTTTTTTGAAAGATAACAGGGGCACCTCAATGAGGTTTTCACCCTTGCCATCTGCCCTGAGCGCCTCAGAAAGGTTTTCACTCAAGGATCTTTTCCAAATTTTTCTCTTTTTTTTTGAAAGACAATAGGGGCGCCTCAATGAGGTTTTCACCCCTACCACCTGCCTTGGGCGCCTCAAAAAGGTTTTCACCCAAGGATCTTTATTATATATATATATATATATATATATATATATATATTATATATATATATATATATATATATATATATATATATATATATTTAGATTCTTCAGGGTATGCCCAAAGCAGAGGCAGAACCCTTCTCTATGACCTACACTACCTTCTCCATAGTTTTGATGAACTCTTCTCTTGAGAGAGGCTTCCTATAGATCTTCAATCGATGCCCATTGACAAGCATGGGGATGGCTTCCTCATCAATGGTCCGAATAAGAACAGATCCATTATCATGACACTTTTCCACTGCATATGGCCCTAGCCATCTAGTTCTCAGCTTCCCCTTGAAATCTTTGTATCTGGAGTCATACAACAAAGCCCAATCTCCCGGCTGAAATTGCTTGTCATGGAGATGTTGGTCATGCCACACCTTTCTCTGAAGTTGAACCACTTCTGAGTGAAGGAGGGCCTGCATTCGGTGCTCATCCAGTCCATTCAGCTGCAATAACCTTTCTTGTTGTGCATGGCTGAGATCTAGGTCCAGCTGAGCTGCCATCCTCAAAGTGTTGTATTCAAATACAATGGACAGCAAAGCTTTCTTCCCATAGACCAGCTCATAAGGTGTGAAGCTGGTGGTGGTCTTCCAAGTGGTGTTGTAAGCCCATATGGCTTCAACCAGGCGATCTGCCCAGTCCTTTCTGTTGCTGCTCACCACCTTAGTCAAGATCCCTTCTAATGCTCTATTGGTGACTTCCACCTGCCCATTTGCTTGAGGGTGATAGGGGGTGGAAGTCCTATGCTTGATCTTGTGATGAACTAGTAGATCTTCAACCAGGTTGGAGGTGAACTGGCTCCCTTGATCGGTGACCAGCTCTCTTGGATAGCCAAACTTATAGAAGATGTTTTCTCTTAAGAACTCGACCACATTTTCTTTTGTTGCTGCTTTGATTGCTTTGGTCTCTGCCCACTTTGTCAGGTATTCAGTGCACACAATGATGTAAGACCTTTGCCTCGAAGGAGGGTTGATTGGGCCCACAAAGTCCATACCCCACTTCTCAAATGGCTCAAGAGTCACCTGAGGTTGGAGAGGCATCTCATCCCTTTGGGTCGGTTTCCCCATTCTTTGGCATTGGTCACACTGGGTGACATATCTTCTGACATCTTGATGAAGTGTGGGCCAATAGTAGCCTGCCTGCAGGATTTTGAAGGCAGTCCTCTTTGCTGCAAAGTGTCCTCCACAAGGCCCATCATGACAGGTGAGGAGGATATCAAAGACTTCCTCCTCCCTTACACAACGCCTTAAGATCTGATCAGGGCCAAGCTTGAACAGATTGCCCCCGATCCAAGTAAATAAGGCACTTTTTCTGATGATTCTGCTCTTCTCTCTTGAAGATAGGTGCGGAGGGAACTGTGCTGAAACAAGGTAGTTTGCTATATCAGCAAACCATGGAGAGAGTACTGAAATAGCAAACAGATGTTCATCGGGCATCTGGTCATCCACTGTTCCATCCTCATCTGCAGACAAATCCAATCTAGATAAAAAGTCAGCAACAACATTTTCTCTACCTAGTTTGTCAACAATGGTCAAATCAAACTGCTGCAATAAAAGTAACCATCTAATAATACGAGCATTCACATCTGGTTTATTCATTAAATATCTAATTGCAGCATGGTCAGTATGTACAAATGTTTGATAGCCAGTGATATAATGACGGAACTTGTTTAGCGCATGGACCACAGCCAAGAATTCTTTCTCGGTTACAGTGTAATTCAGCTCAGCTTTGGACAAGTTTTTGCTAACAAAGTAAATGGCATATGGAAGTTTTTGCTCAACTTGTCCTAAAGCTGCACCTATGGCTTTGTTCAAGGCATCAGTGTGGATGTGGAAAGGTAGGGCCCAGTTTGGACCTCTCAGGATTGGGGCTGACACCAACTTGTCCTTTAATTCATTCAAAGCCCTCTGACAATCATCAGTCCAGTTAAACTCCACATCTTTTGCCAACAGGCCAAACAATGGCGAGGCTAGCTTGCTGAAGTCTTTAATGAATATCCGGTAATATCTTGCTAATCCCAAGAAACTCCGAACATCCCTTACCTTTTGAGGAGGTGGAACCTTCTTGATGAGAGTAATTTTGTTAGGATCCACCTGTAACGCTTGGCAAGAGATGGTATGGCCTAGCACGGTCCCTTCAGTCATTAGGAATTCACATTTTTCAGGACTAAGGGACAAGTTCATCTCAATGCATTTGGTTAGGACTTTTCCAAGATTGGACAATGCTTCCTGGAAGTTGGCCCCATAAGGAGTGAAGTCATCCATATAGATTTCCACTGCATCATGGACCAGCTCAGAGAAGATGCTCAAGACAGCTCTCTGGAAGGTAGCAGGAGCATTGCATAGCCCAAAGGGAAGGACACGGTAGGCAAAGGTACCCCAAAGACAAGTGAAGGTGGTCTTATCTTGGCCTTCTGGGCTGATTTGAATCTGGTTGTACCCGCTAAACCCATCCAGGAAAGAGAAGAACTTCTTTCCTGCCAGTCCATCCAACACTTGATCTATGAAAGGTAGAGGGAAATGGTCTTTCTTGGTAGCTTTGTTCAGTTCTCGGTAGTCCACACAGATTCTCCACTTCCCATTTTTCTTGGGAACCAAGACCAGAGGGGACACCCACTCACTATCTGAGATGGGGTAAATGAATCCGGCATCCAACAGTTTTTGCAATTCTTCCTTGACAATGTCCTTAAGGGCTGGATTCATTCTCCTCTGAGGTTGCCTAACCGGCTTACAATCCTCTTTGATGTATATGTGATGGGTACAGACCGAAGGATGAACTCCTTTCATCTCCTTATAGCTCCAAGCAAAAGCATCTAGGTGGCTGGCCAACAGGCTACACAGCTCCTTTTCCTGAGAAGGAGATAGGGAGGAGCTGATCTTTAACATTCTCTCAGGGCCGAACTCCACATTTTTGACTCTGGGAGTGACAGGATTTGTTGTACAAAGATCCACTAAGGTGCTGGCTTGGGCATCCTCCGCCAATTTTTCTAAGGATAGTGCACTGGAAGGTGGATTCTGGATCAAGGTCTCAATCAAATAATCCTCGGTTAGCGGGTCTCTTCTAGTGGTATCTAGGGTGCACAAAGGTGCTGAGTACACCTCATCCTCTTCTCCTTCCTCCAACCACAATGGTAAGTCATGCTCTAAGGAGGGTTGGGCAGGAGGGTAGAGGACTAGCTGCTTGGACATAGGACCATTTTTGATGGTCATATTTCCTGCACGACAACTTATGTAAGCATCTGCAGTGGCTAACCAAGGCCTTCCCAAAATGAGAGGATATCCAGTAAGCTTTGCCTTTGGTTGCAGAACCAGGAAGTCTGCAGGGTATTCCCAAGAGTCAATAGAGACCAAGACATCCTCCACAATCCCTTCGAGAGTCACGGTGGAGCGATCTGCTAGTTGCAGTACTGTCGAGGTCTTCCTCAAGGAACCCTGAAGATTGAGTTTGAGCATGGTATCCCTGGTCATCACATTAATAGCAGCCCCCAGATCAATCAAGGTGTGAGGTATGATGGTGCCATTGATGTGGACATCTACTACAGGACTTCCAGGATCTAGGTACTTTGGGCAGATGACTTGTCCTAACATAAGGTCAGACAGTTGTCCTATGACATTGATGGTTGAAGCATCTTTCTTCCGACTGCCTGGGTGTTTGAAACACTTTTCCTTAACCAGTTTTTTGTATATTGGCACATCCTTGATGGCTTGGAGAAGTGGTATTTTCACACACAACTGCTTGAGCTCACCCAGAAGCTCATCCTCCCCTGGGTTGGGTTGTGTGGTGGCTGTTAGTCTCTCAGGAAACGGTGGAATAGCCTTTGGTTCACTTTCCTGTTTATCTTCCTCATCCTCTGGGGGAGGAGGTTGGCGATCTGGAAGAGTCTTGCCAGATCGAAGATTGATCTCCTGGATCTCCACAGCATAGGTAGGGCATGAGGTTTCCCCAGTGTATACCTGCTGGGCCTGTGTATTGTTGGGGTTCGGGTTCGGTTGAGCAGGCACTTGAAGTTGCCTTGGAGGAGCAGGAGGTAATGGCTGAGGTTGAACTGGTGGTGGAGGCAAAATGGCAAGAGGAGTGTTGTACTAGGGCCTCCACCCCGACTGAGGTGCATTCCACTTAGGCTGTGGCTGGGCATGTGAATGATATGAATGAGAAGTAGGTTGAGTAGGGTACTGAGGTGGATAAGACCATGGAGGAAGCATGGACCAGGAAGGATGAGCAGGGGGACCCCAGGAAGGCATAGGAGTCGATTGGTTGGGGCTGTAATAAGCTTGAGGTGCCCCTTACATCCCTTGCTGGTAAGGTCTAGGTCCTTGTGGCCTCCTTTGGTTGAGGTAGTAGAGAGGTTCAGTGGAAGCTTCTGTCCCTTGGTACATGGCTTTGAATCCAGGTAAGGTTGGACATTGGTTTGTGGGATGGTCCTCCTCACAAACGAAACACACTTCAACCGAATGCAATGGACATTCGTTCTTAGGGTGTCTCCTTGTACATCTAGGGCAAAAGATAGCCAAGGCTCTCTCAGCTTCTTCCTTCTTCTGCTGGATCCTGAATGTGTCCAGCTGCATGGCGATGGTCTGTCTCACCTCACTCTTAAGATCTTCTAATTGATTTGCAAACTCATGTTTGGAGAAAGGAATACCAGCTGAGGGGAGGTTTCCTCTTCCTCGTTTCCGAGCTGCCCTGGAGTGGTTTCTAAACACAGTCTTGATGTCCTCATAAGGCAGTTGGTAAATATCCCCCCCAGCTAACATGTGAAGGGTATCTAAGAGGTCTTCAGGGACTCCTCGGAGCAGAACCAACTTGAGGGATTCAGGGTCAAGTGTGCACCTGGCCCGCTTATAGCTAAGTTGGAACCTTTCCTCATAATCCTCTAAGGACTCATCATTTCCCATGGTCATCCGAAAGATTTCTCCCTTGGTTTCCTTGGACCTACAGTAATCCCGGTACTTGGTATTGAAAGCTTGCTGCATCTGAGCCCAAGTAGTGATACTATTCCTAGGTAAGCCCATGAACCAACGTAATGCTGCATCCTTAAGAGTTGAAGGGAAGAGTTTCAGCTTCTGCTCATCTTCAGTATAGTCATAGGTTCTACAAAGGACAGCAAACTCAAACAGGAAGATATCAGGATCTTCAGTAGTCAGTCCATGGAAGTGAGGTAAAGCGGAGGGGCTAATGTTCTTCATTTTCATCTCTCCATTGGTCTCTCGGATGGGGAAGGCACCTTCTATTCTCTCATCTTCTCTTCCATTGTCAGCCATAGCTTCAGGTGGGATGGTCTCTAATTCTTCTTCTGCTATAGGATCTTCATATATCTCAGGAGGTTCACCTATAGGTTCTTCTGGATCACTGCCACCTAAGAAGAGAGAAGGGTGACTCAGTGATGTGGTGGGGGTATTGGGTAGGAATTTGCCTGTTTTATCTCGGTTCCTACGAGGCATGAAATGGAAAAGACTTTTTTTTTTTTTTTTTGATTGCTTTTGCTTTTTTCTTTGGTACCTGCAAAACTGAAACAGATTGATCTACAACTAACTATCTTACTGAAATGAAGATGCAGAATTGAATTGAAAGCAGGAAAGAACTAGTCTACTTTGCTCAAATGAAATTGCAGGAATTGAAACACTAATCTACGCTTGCAGAAATGAAATGACAGAATTAAAATGCTAGTCTATGAAAGCAGGAAATGCTAATCTATGAAAGCAGGAAATGCTAATCTATGAAAGCAGGAAATGCTAATCTATGAAAGCAGGAAATGTCTATGCTACTTTTGCAGAATGGAAATGAAATAAACTACTGAGCAGAAGGCAAGAGTAAGAAAATAGAAGAAAAGCAACAATTACTAATACTCTGACGCTTCCCCGGAAACGGCGCCAAAAAGATGGTGGGCCCCAGTATTGTAGCAATAATGCTACAACTCCTGGGGCTTCCTATCTGTAATTTTATCAACCCGGTAGTTCGTACAAACTTGGAAGCGACGGTGTTGTATGCACAAGTACTAGCTCTTGTCGTAGCTGTCACTTGGTCAGCTGGCACAAGTCCACTAGGGCTCAAGCCAACTTCTATATGTTCTCAGAAGAAGCTTTCTAAATGATGGACGAAGGCTATCTCAAAGGAAATTAATATACTTTGCAAAAATGAACTGAAAGCCAACCAAAACATGGAAACCCTAGTAAACCCTAATCTGACTAGTTTAACCTCTATGATGCAATAGTGAGAGTGCAAACTTCTAGAAATGATGCCATGACTGCTAGTGATATGAAATGCATGAACTTAAACTACTTCCATTGAAAAGAACATTGTTTTTGTATTTTTGCTTAAGTGGTTGGAGTGATTATGATTTTGTTTCTTATTAGGGTTTGGCTGTGCAGAGGTGGTACGAAGGGAAAGAAAGCTTGGGAAAGGTCAGGAGGGCTAGGAGAGGTCCCAGGGGATCCCTAACATCATTCCACAGGAGTCCACAACGTTCAGAGGCTCGGCAACCTAGTTTGCAGGCTTCTACAGGATGTCTGCAGGGGATCCCACAGGAAACTCAGGAATTCTACAGGAAGTCTGCTAACTTCTACAGGATGTTCTACCGTGGGAGTTTTGGGTGATGGTGAAGTGATAGAGTGGTATGGGTGGATGGGTAAGATGGAGATGGAGCTTGTGATGGCTCAGGGGCAGAGAAATCAGATGGAGAAAGAGTGCATGAAGTTGGTTGGTGGATAGTAGAATGGAAGCAACGAAAGGTCAAGAAAATGGAGCTACGTGGACAATGAAAGAGTTGGAAGGTAAACGAGATGAACAGAGGTCGAGTAGGTGGCTTTAGGCGTGGTTAAGAATAAGAAGAAGGAAATGGGATGATGATGAGCAGTGTAAATAAAACAAATTGCTTCTGTCTTGCACCAAAAACGAGAATTCATTAACCTGTGCTACCTGTGCTATTAAACAAATGAACAGTAATGTAAATCGTGAAGAGAAGTTGTGCATGGAGTTGGAATGAAGAAGTATGGCTCAAGATCAGAGTGCATGGATGGATCTATAATTAAAATGACTGTGATGCAGCTTGCATGAAAGTAAAAAGACTGCGTTTTTTTGGTGGTTGGTACAGACTGCACCCCAATCTCTAAACAGAGATGACAGTGAAGGCACTATCAACCTTTTCTTGGAGCTCCAATGAATTACAATCCTCCTATTCTAATCTAAGCAACTGAAAGAGATTTAACCATAAGCTAATCCTTCTCAATCTCATTAAAGAAATCAAATCAGCAAACTGTAAATTCTAAATGCATGTCAAAACAGAGGAAATAAAGTGCTGCAAAGAAAGGCAAATAACACTACAAAGAAGAGGAGGTCTATTGCTCTCAGGTTGGGCCCTAACCTGAGAGCTATAGCTCCCTTAAAAACTTAGAATTAGATCCAAATCTGCTTGCCTTTATTCATAATCTAGAGTCTAATGTCATGCCAAAACTGGCTTACAAAAACAAACATCGAGCTGTAACTCGTGCTCAGAAATTAAAATAGTAATTCAAAAGTTCAAAAAGCTCCTATCAAAGGCTACGGTCTTCATATTTATACACAATGAAGATCAAGTTGGCTTCCTCCATTCGTGGAGCTTGGCTGTCCAACTGAAAGTTAAACTGCTGATCCTGTAGAATCCGTTGGCTGCCTTTAAGCTCGGTGGGGAGAGTTGTTGGAGCTCGGAGTTAAGGTGAAAATCACGAGGAAGGTCATCAAGACTGTGGACAACCTCCCTATGAACCCGCAATGCCACCTTTGCTGTCTCCTTGTCTCCATTTGCGTGGTCTTTTGCTCTCTTTAATGCCAAAAACCTGAAATCATGATGTATTAGCCACATAGATATAATGCCTGCCCTTCTTCCTACAAATAACACGAATATACTAAGAAATGAATGCATAAGTGTTAAAAGATGAATGGTTGAGCAAGGTAAGTAGGCCAAATGAGCCCAAATTGTACCAAAAATTGGGGCTCATCAACATGGTCAATGTATATATAACTAGCATAGAAACATATTAATCTTATATCTATCTTGTGTCGAAAATGATCAAATTTGTTGTGAAAAAATAGTTTTGGAGTTAGTTATAAGAACCAAGGAGACATGCATTATCTCCTACAAGGCATTAACCTGGCCAAGAAATCATTATTTCTAAAGACAATTATCATGGGAGAATCCAACAACATAATTAGACATTTCAATATCATTAATACTCCAAATTTCAAATTAATCTCCCTTCTAAAGAAAATCATTATAAGATTATCCTCTATTCGTGAAACTCAAGTCATTCATGTCCTAAGGGAGATGAACTTACTGGAAGATTCATTATCCAAACAAGCTATATATCATTCATTGGGATCATTAAAGGTCAATTGAACCATGCAAACTCTCTAGATTCCATAATCCAATCATGAGGACAAGTGCAGGTCATAACTTGGAGAAAGTAGGGACATAAATAATAAGGTGAGTCATGAGGCTGATGTGTGGATCAAGAACTAGGATTCACATAAACAAGATGGTTGAAATATAGAAGACTTATCTTATGCCTGCAAAACATATGGGAATGAACAAGGACATTTAATGTAGTCATGGAGGAAGTTTTGGTGTGGGAGGTAGGGGATGGAAAGTGGAACACATAGAGGAGCAATAAGTTTATAATTATGAAAACTTTTAAGCTACCTACCTACTTAGGTCCCAAATCCCATGCTAAATTCATCAAACTTGGTTGAGTTGATGTGGGTAGTTAAGGTGGTACAACAACTGATCATATTACATGTAGAGTCCTTTTGATATCTAGCAATTAGGCACTCCATTCATGACATCAAGAATGACAAAGGAGGATAAAAACCTCAAATTTTCAATCTCGACAAGGATTCTAAGAAATAGAGTTGAAATTTAATCCTTGATATGGAAGCCAAACAAAGGAAATGAAAAAATTCAAAGCTATATTATGGGGTTTTGGAGGCCAATGTGCAAGAAGATCTCATCGTGCTCAAGTTTCATGTGGACCAATTAACCACTAAGTTCACCATAATGATGGGAAAATCGTCATAGGCCAAATGCATCAAATTCAAAGACCAAGTGATGTAGTGAATAGCTCAAGATGGTGGTTGGAGAATATGAAAGTCACCTAATATGATGGAAATCACACCACTCTAACTCTAGAAGCCTCAACAAATTCAATATGATCTCCCTCGGCCAAACAACTTTACCTAAACTTTGTAGCTCCTATGAATATTATAATTGTTTTGGATGAATAAAGTGGCGTTCATTCTCTATAAATGCTCTTATCCTTCCATGTTCAACATGGATTCTCTCTCTCTCTCTCTCTCTCCATATATATATATATATATATATATATATATATATATATATATATATATAGATATATATATATATATATATATATATATATATATATATATATATATATATATATATATCTATATGTATGTATATATATATATATATATATATATATATATATGTATATATATATATATATATATATGTATATATATATACCAACTCACAATATAAATAATCCGCATGAATCTATGTTGAATCTATGTTAGTCCCAAATATATTAAGCTTCAAAAGGGATCAAAAGTTTTTCAATATAAATAGGTTTGCACATCAAGAGATTTGATCCCACTTGGTGCTTGATAGACCCAAACTTAAGATGGATATTTGATATCTAGTTCATCAGTTCCTAACATAGAGTTGAATTGTGAGTTTAAAATGAAAATATTTTGTGTGTGTTTGTGCATATATATATATATATATCATTCTCAACAAAAAATAAAATATTTAAATATTCATATATATATATATATATATAAAGAGAGAGAGATGGGGGGGAGAGAGAGGGAGAGAGAATTTGAATGATCGTCTTAAATAAAAAAAATTATGTCAACTTGATATATAGATAAAGAGATAGTAATTGAAAATTAAAAAATATCCATTAATTTCTAAGATGAGGTTGATGTGTAATTCTTTTAATTGCATCAAGAGGTGCTCTACAACCTAGTATAGGTGATGAAAATTGAACCTGGGGTTTACCAATTTCATCCCCATATGGCTTCAACTTTGAAATCCTATGGGTTATGGGCCCACGATCTTGATTCTTCCACCATGAATTACAACAACAAACTCATGCTCCTCTAACCTCAAACTCCGATTTAATTTGTGTAACTCCAACCAACCACTTCAACATTCGACTCATGGCTCCTCTCTTTTCTTGACCATGATTCCTCTACCAGCCTTGCATTCCAATCATCACTAAGGGTGTGAGTGTCAACCAAAAAAGAATATTCCTAGAGTGCGATCCCTCTAGTCTCGAGCTCATGATCCATCTTGGCGTAACAAGACATGGTCAGTTGGTGTTATTCAGGGTCGGGTCCTGCTGTGAGGTTAGTTGTTGGCCCCATTTTCATTTATCGTGACCTTATTTTGGCCTGCAGGCCCAACTATTGAGAAATAGGGGGCAACAAGTGTAGTTGATTTCTCTTCCTTTGATAACTTCTTCTGATATATTTTTACTTTACTTGATTAACTTATTCTTTCCTTTATTATTATTAGTGTTATTTATCATAAAACAACTACCAAATCATAAAGAACAATGAGACAATAAGACACAAGATATAGGCAATCAACCAAGGCCAAAACCTCTCTAACTGATAGGAAAACCCACAAGAATCCTTCTCTTCTTATGGAACTTCAACTAACGAATTCCAAGACCTATGACTCTTGACCAAGACCCTCCAAGACCAATTCATCCTTCCTTCTTGATGAACTTTCCTTACACAACTTCTTGATGAGAGTAATGTTAATGCTTAGAGGGTGAAATTAATGACAAAGATCCCAAGATAGGCAATGATTTTTATGATATGTAGGAATTTGTTGTAGCATGATTTTATGGATTCTAAAGGTCATCGAGAGCCTATCTGTTGATGTCTTTTCGGTTAAGACATGGATTGCACTGGATGTTATTTTGGTTATGTGCACCCTTACATGCTATATAAATGAGAACTTGTAATTTTTGGACCTATGGTTGATGAAGATTATAACTACTAGATGAAAGATGTTATATGGTTTAACCCATACTTTTATGTGTTTTATCACAAATTCATCATTCTAGAAGATTTTTTGTTATAAATGCATCAAGAAATATAAAAATATATCTTATATAAAATTCAATCCAAAAATCGCTCCCAACCTAGGAGCTTTTAAAAATGGCACTCCTTGCTCCTCCTTCCACTCCCACTTCCTGCTTCTACTCTCACTCCCCACTTCTACTCTCACTACCAAGCAACCTTGATCCAGAAAAAACATGCATCACATTATTAATACCTCTATGATTTATGTCTAATGTGTGTGTTAATATTTTTTACCTGTTGCTAATATAGTGATCCTCCCAATGATGGGGCAGTAGAGAAGACAAGAGATATGGCACCTTGACCCTTTCCTTACATTAGTGATGAACAGGTTGAATGAAGGTGAAGGAGACAATGGTACCAACTATTACTTGCTAGAGGGAACATGCATGACACAAGAGATAGTGAAATAGACTATTATTTGGAAGAAGGTGCATGCAGGTTAAGGGCACACAACACACCTTCAATTAATTCCATTTTATTTTTGGATAGAGTTTTTCTATTATTAGATATTTTCTATTATTAGTTTTAGCATGCATGATCTATTCTTACTAAGAGGGTGGTGATCCAGGTGGCTCTAGATACACTCAGAGGTCAAAGAGGGCTTACAATAGCTCAAAAATCAAAGTCTTCAGATTTCTCTCGAACTAGGTCCTGATCGAAGTGTTCGTCACCCTAATTCCGACGGTGTGAACGACACTTAAATCTGAGTCCGTGTGACCAACTTAAGGCTCTTTAAAGTTTGAGAGGGTAGGTAAAGAGTGGGGTGCCACATGGAATCCCTGTCAGCAAGTGGGACCCACGGGGTACATGGCAACGCATCCGTGATTGACACTTGGCACCCAAATATTGACTCCTTATTCCTGCAGAAAAGATAAAAAGAAAGAAAGAAAGAAAAGAGACTTGTATTATAAACCCACATAAAACAAATATATATATATATAAACAAAACTATGGTTTAAAAACCATATATTAAAAATATACATGAAAACAAAAATTAAAGTTATTTATGGTGGAGCCATAAAAATCCTACAAATATGTTAACATTAGTGTGGTTATGGTTATTACGCCATAAGGCGTTTCCCTCTGAAATGAACTTCCCTAAAATCCACTTGTCATTCCTGTGTGCCGTTAGATTATGTGTTAGACGATTAGAAGATTGTTAATCGTTCGATCAAGGGAAGGTAGTTGAGTGGTTGCAACTGTTCACGAACCCTCACCTGAATGCTGCTAGATCAGAGCCTGAAAGATTTGCCTGTACCCTTTTCGTCTTCTCCGCTCTTGCTTCCTATGTTGCCTAATAGACCTCTGAAATGGACTCCATCGAATCTTTGGGGAAAATTTTATCCATGGCTTTCCTGAATGTTTAGCTATTTCCTTCTATTCAAATCCTTCAGTTTCAACCCCCTTTACCCCAGTGCCATTCTAGATTACCCTCCAAGATAAAAAAAAAAGCTATCTGCCTAAACTGGATCATAGCTTCTGCCAGGGATTTGGGGTTTTGAAGGTTGCTCAATTGGCGGTCTGTGGGAATAAATGGCATCTGCGCTGATTAGTGATCTCTGTGTTCTGAATTTGCCCGGATTTTCGTAGGATAAGGAGAAGAGGCAGCAGGGGTTGCGGTCAAGGTTTGCGCATTCTGTGAACTTGCATTAGGTTAAAGGTCAAATTGTACTACAGAGTAGAAGGATAAAATGCAATGCCAGCGTCGAGGAGGCCGACGCCATTATTGAGGCAGAGAAAGCGGAAGATCCTTTTAAATCCCTGAGTCAAGTGTGTGCAGTGCTGGGAACTCAGTGGGGTGACAAAGGAAAGGGCAAGCTCATTGACGTTTTAGCACAACGCTATGATATTGTGGCCCATTGTCAGGTACTCACCCATCCTCCATTTTTTTTCATTGTTGTTAAATCCATCTTAACTGGTAAGTATATTTACCGATTATACTACATCTTTATCACAGGGAAGGGCAAATGTAGGTCACACCATATACAATAGCGAGGGAAAGAAATTTGCTCTTCACCTTGTCCCTTCTGGAATAGTGAATGAGAAAGCCCTATGCGTTATTGGGAATGGAGCCATTGTGCATCTTCCAGGACTATTTGAAGAGATAGACAGGCTTGAGTCTAATGGAGTTTCTTGCAAAGGAAGACTGTTGATTTCTGACCGTGCTCATTTACTATTTGATTTCCATCAAACTATTGATGGAATGAGAGAAGTAGAACTTGCAGGGTCGTTAAATGGAATGATAAAAAGAGGGATTCTGGAATGGTATTCGGGTAAGTGATTTGAGGCACATGGATACATTTCCTGAGAAGTTGGATATTCTTTTGCATGATGCCGCATCCCGTTTTAAAGGCTTTGAGTATAGTAAAAGCATGTTACAGACTGAAGTGGAGCATTACAAGAGATATTCTAAGCGAATAGAACCTTATATTGCTGACACTATTCATTTGATGAATGATGCATTCTCAAGCGGGAAGAAGATTTTGGTTGAAGGTGGCCAGGGGACCATGTTAGATGTCGATTTTGGAACTTATCTATTTGTCACTTTTTCTAATCCATCTACCGGTGGAATCTGTACTGGACATGGTATTGCTCCAAGACATATTGGTGATATGATTGGTGTGGTATGTGAGATGATTTTTTATTAACATGCATATGCAAATTCATGCAGGTTAAAGTTCTAATGAAAATTGGATTCATCAAGAAAGTTTTAAAAATTTACTGATGACTAACCACGGTTTTGATCTGCAGGCTAAAGCGTACACAACAAGAGTTGGTTCAGGTCCTTACCCGACAGAACTCTTGGATGAAGCGGGTGAAGATCTTCGATCAGCTGGACATGAATATGGCACCACAACTGGCCGGCCTCGTCGTTGTGGTTGGCTAGATCTGGTTGCACTTAAATATTCTTGTCAAATCAATGGTTTCTCAGCACTTAATCTGACAAAGCTTGACGTACTTTCTGGGTTATCTCGAATTAGGCTTGGGGTAGCCTATAAAGGGCCTGATGGAAATGTGTTGAAATCTTTTCCTGCGGACCTTGACCTTCTGCAAAAAGTAGAGGTACTTTCCTTTCAATTCAGAGCCATGGATCTCAATTACTTAACGGGAAACTTAAAATAGTATGCTTCTGTAATTATTATGTATGATTATTGCAAGTATCTTGAAAAACATTTTTTGATGCATAACAATTGAAAAAGGGGAACGTCAGGCATAATAAGTGAAAAAATATTGTGACTAGATGTCAGGCCAGCATCCACAAGCCTGTGTTTTGATCTTTAGATTATACAAATACATATATGGTTCAAATCCATAATCAGTAGAATAGTACCATGTAGGAAACAACTAAATGAAGCATATTTGTTTGTACCATGGAGGCAACAGTTACATTAATGTCAGCCTATCTGATGCTGTCTGCTTAAGCTTCACATCCTTGTGAGGTTTAATCAGACAGCTTCATTTACGATGATCATTATATCGAGTGCTATGCTGCAATCTCTACCTTTAAAAAATCAGATATGAATTATTTTGCTAAAACTTACAGAAAGCTTGTTTGCACTGAGGCTTTGGCCCCATAATTTTCGCCTCTTGAACCTTTGACCCTCAATTTGTTCTTGACAACACATTTTTGCATTCTTTTGACTAATAAATTTCATGGATCTAACTGTTAATTTTATTTTATTTGGTCATTTGTGTTGGACCTGCTACCAGTTTGAGTCTCTCTCGGTATATAGTTTTATTTGTATCTTTGTAGATAATATTCTGCATATGTCATATTCCTTTTTCCTTGCAGCTTGTTTCTAACATTATGTCATGTCAAGGTTATTTGAAATCTTGTTTCCTTGAGAAAGTTTCTCATTTCAAACTCAAATTTTGATAAAAGCATTTTTCTCTTCATTGGTACCCAATTCTAATATAACTTGGTCACATGCAGGTTATTTACAAAGATCTGCCTGGATGGCAGGCTGATATATCTAAAGTGAGAAGCTATCAAGACTTACCATCTGTTGCTTGCCTCTATGTGGAAAGGATCGAGAGTTTACTTGGAATACCAATTGATTATATTGGTGTTGGGCCAGGCCGTGATGCTTTAATAGTGAAGTAATAGGATCAACAGATTTTAAAGTCATCCCATGGAGTTTGTTGTCCAAGAAGCAGGTCAAAAACATGCATGGGAACTTTTAATGGCCTAACATTCCCTGTGTCATTTTTGGCTTTTGTGACTTTTTTATATCAGTCCCTTGTCCAGAACACTTTGGTTAGTCTAAGCAGGAATAAATTCAAGAAATTATAGGCTCCTGTTTTCTACAATGCATGAGCATTTGATGACAGAGAGGTATTAGTAACTCGTCATTGCGAAACTGAAAAAGGGTACGTAACCAACAAATCATACTACCATATCTGAAGAAAAAGCAGCAACTAAAAAGAGAAATTATACTAATGCATATATAGTTTACTTGCATGATAATGATGTGTTTTCAGCTATAAAACACTGTTTGCAGTGGCTGGTAAAATTCAGCTAGTGCAATTGTGTTGGATAATGAAATTTTCCATCATCTCCTGATTTTCTGCGACTATTTCACCACTGGCTGATAAACTCACAATGTTTCTAGCTGATATTTTCAAGATTCTTGGAATTAGTGTCCAGTTAATGCCCAAGGGTCATAAAAAGGAATGTCAAGCATGTATTAAAAGGTTCATGATGATAATGGGTTCCATGAGCAGTGAAGGTATCATCCGAAGATCTTTCTGTCTTTTTATTTCCGATCTTCAAATAGAGAAGAAATCAAATTGCACTGTGGTGAAAATTAGCGTGTGCAAAAGTATTCTATTTTAGGTAAAAGATGTGTTGATCGTCTGAATGGTCAGTTTTTGGTTTGGAATGAGGAAGTACAATCTGATGAGGGGCTTGAAAACATTTTAGACACTACAATAATTTTTTAATGATATTTTGATTATATCAAAACTAGATTTACCGTTCACTTAACTGCCAGAAAATTTTTATTATTTTGACGGAGTATCTGATTTGAAAAATGGGAATCGTCAAGTGTTTTTAGACCTTTCAACTAAAAAACCAAATTCTTGGAGACCCTTGAACGAAAGGTATTTTTGGTTCTGGACCTTGAAGACCCTTGAACTAAGAGTAGGGTTTCATTATTGGTACATCTCTAGGTTTGGGGTTATTAACATGTTTCCTCATGTCCTAGAAATACAAATTCTTAGATAAGATGAAGTAATTTTAGTTAATACTTTCAAGGTATTTTTGGTTATGGACCTTGGAGACCCTTGAACTAAGATTAGGGTTTCATTATTGGTACATCTCTAGGTTTGGGGTTATTAACATGTTTCCTCATAACCAAGAAATACAAATTCTTAGATAAGATAAAGTAATTTAGTTAATACATTGGAACCAAGTAAAGTGGTAAATCTTTATTATTATTATTGTATTTTTAATTTATTTTTCTTATAAATTTATATTTTCAAGAGAAATTTTTTTTTTTTTTATATATGTAGTGCAATTAGTTAATATTTTGTTTTTAAAGTTTTATAGGCTTTAATTTTTGTTTTATTTCGATTTTTCTCATCTCTTTTTTTTAAACTCTTTAATTTTTGTTTGATATGATAATGTGATTTAATGATGATATTTTAATGATTTTTTGCTGCTTCTTTCTTCCTTTTTATTTTTACTTGCCCTTCATATTATTTCGAAGACATTATTTAAATATTTATTTTCTTTTAAATATTTTATAATGTGATTTAATGATGATATTTTAATGACTTTTTGCTTCTTCTTTTTTCTTTTTACTTGCCCTTTATATTATTTCGAAGAAAATATTTAGATCTTTACGCCGTAAGGTGTTTCCCTTTGAAGTGAACTTCCCTAAAATCCACTTGTCATTCCTATGTGCCGTTAGATTATGTGTTAGATGATTAGAATATTGTTAATCGTTCGATCAAGGGAAGGTAGTTGAGTGGTTGCAACTGTTCACGATATTTGAAACAGTTGCAAACCCTTGCCTGAATGCTTCTAGATCGGAGCCTAAAAGATTTGCCTGGGGTATCCTTTTCATCTTCTCCGCTCTTGCTTCCCATGCTGCCTGACAGACCTCTGAAACGGGCTCCATTGAATCTCTAGGGCAAATTTTATCCATGGCTTTCCTGAATGTAGAAATGAGATCCAGATCAAATAAGGTCAGAGATGAATCGTCTGACGATGACTGCTGCGTCCAAATGGTTTTCGTGATTGAATCTGCCATCCAAATTGTTTTTGTGGTTGAATCTGTAGGAGTTGAGGGCGAATCCACCCCAGAGGAAGAAAAGTCGTTGAGAAATCCATTGCCGTTGTCAAAATTTTTCTTCAGATTCGCGTTGGGTGTTGTTGAAGACGCCTGCAAATTTTCGTCTGCAATTTTTACGCCAGGGGTAACCTTGTGCCTTTGACTGGACCCATTCCACAGTTTGGAGCTCTTTTGCATCAAAAAAATGATGCTTTTGCTGGTAATCCAGGTCTTTGTGGTCACCCACTGACAAATTTATGTTCAATTCCTTCAACACTCTCGGATCCTCCAAAAATCAACTCACCTTCAGCAATTGCAGCCATGCTTATTATCAACAAGGGAAAAGGTCTGAGTAAAGGCACCATAGCTACCATTGTAGTTGGCGATTTTGCAGGGATAAGCCTCCTTTGCGCAGTTTTTATGTACCATTACTGGGGAACAAGAAGAAAGAAGGAGTCAGAGGATGGGCCTAATACCAGGAATATTCATTTGGATGACAATGAAGACTGTTCTTCCAGTTCAGGTAGAGTTGGATAGCTCTGCCTTAAAAAAGTTGATGAGAGCTCAGATGGAAGTGTCTCGGACAATGGAGATCAATAGCAAGGAACTTTTGTGACATTAAATGGAGATCTTGACATGGAATTAGATAAGCTACTCAGAGCCTCTGCATATATATTGGGTGCCAGTGGTTATACTATATTGTATAAGGCAGTTCTGGAAGATGGGCTGACTTTTGCAGTAAGGCGACTTGGTGATGGTGGTTTGGAAAGGTACAAGGATTTTGAAGCAGAAGCTAAAGCAATCGGTAGGGTTAAACATCCCAACATTGTTCGCCTCCGAGCTTTCTATTGGGGTATAGAGGAAAAACTGCTGGTTTATGACTACATTCCACATGGAAGCTTGGAAAATGCCTATTATGGTGGGTTCTCTTGTTCTCTTTTTTCCATTTCATGTATATCTGCAGGAAATCTCGTTCAATTTGTTTCTGCATGGTTGTTTTTTATTTATTTTTTACAAAGATAGCCCTTCAATTGCTTGCATATTATGAGTTTCTTATGGATTCCACGATCTCCCCTCTTTAGCTACTGTTGGTAATCACAAGCCTGCATATTATGAGTTCTTCTAGCCAAGCTAGTCCTTGGGGCTATCTCTGCTAGATTGTTATCAACTAACCTTGGTGGCATTTGATATTATAGTGAATTTTCATTTGCTATTATTCCAAATAGTCTACTAGCTTATTCAGAAGTATCCCACTGGCTTGGTAATTGCACAAGTCCCTGAAATTGAAGCCATCACCAATAAGGTTGATTTCTCCATGCCTTTTAGAATGACCGTGTATGAAACTGTAGACCTTGAAAGTCTTTTCTATATTTTCTGAAGGATACAAACATCGGGAATAAGAAAATGAAGGAAAGTGAAAGTTGCAGGTTGTTTATTCCTTTAGGGTTATTTTTCTGGAGATTCTTACTGGGAAGCCACCTTCAGATAAGGATTTTGCAGCATGAGGTCAAAACTTTGTTGATGACAAGCATCGCCTTTTGCGCATCATAGATCCTACTCTTCGACCAGAGATTGAAGGAAGGGAAGAAATCTCAGTGTCTGTGGGGATTGCATTGAATTGTGCTTCTGCTTCCCCTCAAAAGAGACCATCAATGAAGGAGGTATTGCATTTTCTAGAAAAATGCCATCATCCACAACCGATTAACCAATTCTTTCTTCTTACGTAGCATCCTTGCTTTGACATAAATTGGAAAGAGATGAGGACTTACACCCACATTCCATATTCAACAGCTCTACTTAGACATTGACATAACTCATATAGACACCTCTATGATTGGGACTCAGCAATAGACAAACTCTGTTGTCAACTCAGCTGCTTATGAAATGGCCATAGTCTTCTTAAAAATTTCAATATTTCTATAGTTGAGGATTGTAGCAAAGCTCAGGGATCAAACTTAATTCCATGCTTATGAGGCATCCACGTTCTCACAGTTTACTTGCAGCTCATTCTCAGTTTTAATTGGAAGGTGATATATGGTGTATTATTGTTGCAGTGGCAGGGGATGGATTTTAATTGTTGGTTGGACCAAAAGAAATTGATGCAAATCAATATTGAAAATTAGATTTATTGGTTCCGCTATAGTTTGCATATACAAAGAAGAAATTGCTCTTTTTTCAAGTTAGAATATTTATATATACATGTTCATCTCAGCAACAAACGATAATTTATCAAAACCATGAGAATGCTACACAGCTTCCTTCATAAGCCTTCTTAGGAAGACCATGAAATAAGACAAGTGACCCTGTGCTTATATTTGTATCTTATTCTACATAACATCTTCTTACTTAGCTAGAGAACAATTAGCTGTAGTATTTATATCAGTTTCTATGGAATGTTTCTGCTGTTATAAATTGAACAGGTCCATTATACCATATTCCTGGTAAGCCATATTTTATTGATGACTGCATTAATTACTTTAGTTTGGAGACTGAACACATGATAATGACTCAATTAATTACATTACAGTATTGGGATATTGTGTTGCATCATAACAATATGGATTGAATTGATGGGAAAATTACATTGTATTGTTATTGTTTTGCATATTATGAGTTTCTTATGGATTCCACAATCTCCCCTGTTTAGCTATTGTTGGTAATCACAAACCTGCATATTATGAGTTCCTTATGGATTCCACACTTTTCCCCTGTTTAGCTACTGCTGGTAACAACTAGATATTCAATGACATTTGATCCTGAGAATTCCTTGAGCATTTGCACTAAAGCATCTTCTAACCAAGCTAATCCTTGGGACTATCTCTGCTAGATTGTTATCAACTAACCTTGCTGGCATTTGATATTAGAGTGAATTTTCATTTGCTATTATTCCAAATAGTCTGCAGGCTTATTCAAAAGTATCCCACTGGCTTGGTAATTGCTCAAGTCCCTGAAATTGAAGCCATCACCAGTGACGCTGATTTCTCCATGCCTTTTAGAATGACTGTTTATGAAACTGTAGACCTTGAAAGTCTTTTCTATATTTTCTAAAGGATACAAACACCAGGAATAAGAAAATGAAGGAAAGTGAAAGTTGCAGGTTTTTTTTTGCAGAAGCATCATAGATGTGAACGAAGGTTGTTACATCAAAGAACTAAAGAGCGATTATACAAGATCCCCATCTCTACATAAGCAAGGAGAGATAGAATATAGAGTTTGGTTCCAACTTCAAGAAATATAACTTTGAAAGTGAAAATGAGAAGTTTAGGAATAGGAATCAACTTTTTGTGATGTGTCAAATTATTTGGGATTCTTCATCTTTGCTGCTTCATATAAGAATTTATTAAAGATAACAATATCAGTGAATCTTGTTCAGATTCTGGATTCTGCAGAGTCTATCCCTGTTTTCATGAAAGGAAGTTTGTTCATGGAAATGTTAAGCCAAGCAACATCCTTCTGGGCTTTGACATGGAACCATACATAGCAGATTTTGGGCTACAAAAGCTACTGGACACTGCCAGTGTCAAGTATAGTAGCTCTGCTATCCACCTAAGGAACCTTGAATGTATATTTTCAAGGAGAAAATGCTCCACTGGCTCTCGTGATAGCCTGCAAACAACACCTGATTTGTTGGGCAGTCCAGGCACATCCAAGAACTTTGTATCTCCTTACCTGGCCCCAGAGGCATTGAAAACTCTCAAACACAACCAAAAGTGGGATGTTTATTCCTTTGGGGTTATATTTATGGAGATTCTTACTCGGAAGCCACCATCAGATAAGGATTTTGCAGCATGGGGTCAAAACTTTGTTGATGACAAGCATCGCCTTTTGCGCATCATAGATCTTACTCTTCAACCAGAGGTTGAAGGAAGGGAAGAAATCTCAGTGTCTGTGGGGATTGCATTGAATTGTGCTTCTGCTTCCCCTCAAAAGAGACCATCAATGAAGGAGGTATTGCATTTTCTAGAAAAAAATGCCATCATCCACAACCGATTAACCAATTCTTTCTTCCTATGTAGCATCCTTGCTTTGACATAAGTTGGACAGAGATGAGGACTTACACCCACATTCCATATTCAATAGCTCTACTTAGACATTGACATAACTCATATAGACACCTCTATGATTGGGACTCAGCAACAGACAAACTCTGCTATCAACTCAGCTGCTTATGAAATGGCCAGAGTCTTCTTAAAAATTTCAATATTTAGGCCGATAGGCCTTCCTTTGAGTGAGCTTTTTGTCTACACTTTGTTTCTATGTTTGACAGCTGGTGTGCACCTTCAACTGGCATATGGTTGACATCTGTCGTGCAACTTCATTTCTGTTTCTCCTCTTCAGCTTTCTGCTCTTCCTGTTTTCTTCCACGACCATTTCTGTTCCTCCTGTTTCCGCTTTCTGCTCTTCCTGTTCTCTTCCATGCCCTGCTGCAATAATGTTTTCGTGCTGTTCCACTAACTGCTGCAATAATGTGTCCCGTTTCTGCTATGCAATCTGTTGTGCACAACCTGTTGTGTTGTATGGATCAATTTCGAGAAAAAACTGACGACGCAAATTGACAGAACAGGGGGCGCAAACCCTACTTGGAACGACAAGGCCATATTCAGAGTGGAAGAGAGTTTTCTCCGCTGTGAAACCTCTGCTGTGATGATGGAGATATACTGTGTGGGTTGCCTCAGGGATACCCTGCTAGGCACTGTGAGGGTCTTGCTTTCCACTCTCCTCAAGGGCTACGGGAGCACAGATTTCAGTGGGATGAGTTTCTTGGCACTGCAGGTCCGTCGTCCTTCTGGTTGCCCATAGGGCATTCTCAACCTTGGCACCATGATTCTTGATGGGGTAGATCTTCACAGAATGAACAGATTCATCCCTGCAACTGGGGGGATGTGGGTTTCAGAGATTTGATGGGGAATCCTGTCCAACCCAGGCCTTTGTTTGTGGGAAAATTATTGTCCATTAAACCTAATAATGTTGTTGAAGCCCAAGAACAGCAATCCCGCTGTCAAGACTTCAACAGTAGTGCATGCAAGGAACAAGGCAAAGATCAAGAAAAGCAGAAAGATGGTGGTGAGATGGTTGAGAAGGAGAAGAAGAAATCTGTTGGCTGCTATCAGATTCTCATGGCCCCAGAATTGAAAAGAAATAAAGTTGGATTGAGGAATGGGGCTGCAAAAATTCATCTCAGTCCATCTGACAGTAACATATGTGCCAAGGAAGATCAAGATCCTGCTCTGGCTTACAACAAAGAAATAGCAATTTATGCATAGTGTTATCATCAATAATATTATTGTGCAAGAATACGTTGGTTTTCTGTTATTATATTCTTTGTGCAAGTGCCTTCAATTCATAGTTGATTCGTGAAGTGCTTATTATGGCATACATAAATATTTTGAAAATCACGAGCCACTATGGATGAAACACTGGTTTATGTAAAAGTTTGAATAGATATATGAATCTGAAAAGGGCAAGTTCAGTGCCTTCAGTCTACTACTTCGATATATATTCTTAGCCTATGTGGATGAAACATTGGTTCGTGTAAAAGTTTGAATAGATATGAGTCTGAATTTTGCAATGGGCATGTTCAGTGCCTTCAGTCTGCTACTTTGATAGATACTCTTAGCCACTGTGGGGCACACATTGGTTTGTTTAAAAATTTGAATAGATATATAAGTCTCAAATGGGCAAGTTCAGTGCCTTCAGTCTGCTACTTTGATATATACTCTTAGCCACTGTGGATGAAATATTGGTTTGTGTAGAAATTTGAGTAGATATATGAGTGAATTGGGCAAGTTCAGTGCCTTCAGTCTTTGATATATACTACTCTTAGCCATTGTGGATGAAATATTGGTTTATGTAAACATTTGAATAGATATATCATATATGAGTCTGAGATGGGCAAATTCAGTGCCTTCAGTCTGCTGCTTTGATATATATAGAGTATATATATTTGTTTATAGGATGATCACTGCATTTTTAACTTATGTCCTTCATTAATCAAATCGATCTTTCAAAGACACAATAGGCTTTCCTAATCTTGCAGAAAATGGTCTGTCCATATTAAGCCATAAGGATGAAAACCAAGAGAGATAATAATCAACTGATGCAAGTGACTATTGTTGAAAAATATTTCTAACTCTCGCTTTACTTTGACATTATTTTATAATAAGGAAAATGTGGGAAAGAAGGCTATATTACAAGCCCATTAGATGAAGTTGGGGTAGATTTATGGTTTGAAACTAACTCAACCGAAATTTTATACATTGTTTTTATCAATATGAAATCCTGAGAAGATAGGTTTAGGTGAAGAAATGGAGTTTTGAAATGGGTAGATTTTATAGTCTAACACTAACAACCAAAATTTTCTACATTTCTTTTATCAATATGAGAGCCTGAGAAGATAGGTGCAGGTGAAGCAATGGAGTTTTGAAATGGGTAGATTTTATAATCTAAAACTAACTCAAGCAAAATTTTGTACATTGTTTTTATGAATATGAGAGCCTGAGACTATAGGTGCAGGTGAAGTAATGGAGTTTTGAAATGGAAATCACAACAATAAAATTCTAAAATGAAACAACAAATGGATTTGGTACAAATTTGTTTTTGTTTGTTCCATTATTGTTGTATCTATGAATGGGTTTTCTGCTTCTTGGCTTCGATCATGACCATTTGGGGTGGCCTTCTGCACTAATTTCCATCTGCTTTCATCATCATGAGCTAGAGAGTCTATGATGTGTTTTGTCTTATAAGTCAGTTCTATACAATGTTTAGATTTCAAAAGATTTCATTCATGGCGTTTCTTCTCCTGTAATTTCAATCAGGGTTCACTCTACATCATGGGGGAAGCTTACACACAGGTGGAGCTTAACAACATCTCAGCTCAAGATCTGAAGGAGATGCATCATTTTGGCATGATGCAGACCTACTGTGTTGTATGGATCAATTTAGAGAAAAAACTGACGACGCAAATTGACAGAACAGGGGGCGCAAACCCTACTTGGAACGACAAGGCCATATTTAGAGTGGAAGAGAGTTTTCTCCGTTGTGAAACCTCTGCTGTGATGATGGAGATATTCTGCGTGGGTTGCCTCAGGGATACCCTACTAGGCACTGTGAGGGTCTTGCTTTCCACTCTCCTCAAGGGCTGCGGGAGCACAGATTTCAGTGGGATGAGTTTCTTGGCACTGTAGGTCCGTCATCCTTCTGGTCACCTACAGGGCATTCTCAACCTTGGCACCATGATTTCTTATGGAGTAGATCTTCACAGAATGAACAGATTCATCCCTACAACTGGGGGGCTGTGGGTTTCAGAGATTTGATGGGGAATCTGTCCAACCCAGGCCTTCGTTTGTGGGAAAATTACTATCCATTAAACCTATTAATGTTGTTGATGCCCAAGAACAGCAATCCCGCTGTTAAGACTTCAATAGTAGTGCATGCAAGGAACAGGGCAAAGATCAAGAAAAGTAGAAAGATGGTGGTGAGATGGTTGAGAAGGAGAAGAAGAAAGCTGTTGGCTGCTATCAGATTCTCATGGCCCCAAAATTGAAAAGGAATAAAGTTGGATTGAGGAATGGGGCTGAAAAAATTCTTCTCAGTCCATCTGACAGTAACATCTGTGCCAAGGAAGATCAAGATCCTGCTCTGGCTTACAACAAAGCAATAGCAATTTATGCATAGTGTTATCATCAATAATATTATTGTGCAAGAATACGTTGGTTTTCTGTTATTATATTCTTTGTGCAAGTGCCTTCAATTCCTAGTTGATTCATGAAGTGCTTATTATGGCATACATAAATATTTTGAAAATCACGAGCCACTGTGGATGAAACACTGGTTTATGTAAAAGTTTGAATAGATATATGAATCTGAAAAGGGCAAGTTCAGTGCCTTCAGTCTGCTACTTCGATATACATTCTTAGCCTATGTGGATGAACATTGGTTTGTGTAAAAGTTTGAATAGACATGAGTCTGAATTTTGCAATGGGCATGTTCAGTGCCTTCAGTAGGCTACTTTGATAGATACTCTTAGCCACTGTGGATCACACATTGGTTTGTTTAAAAGTTTGAATAGATATATAAGTCTCAAATGGGCAAGTTCAGTGCCTTCAGTCTGCTACTTTGATATATACTCTTAGCCACTATGGATGAAATATTGGTTTGTGTAGAAATTTGAGTAGGTATGTGAGTGAATTGGGCAATTTCAGTGCCTTCAGTCTTTGATATATACTACTCTTAGCCACTGTGGATGAAATATTGGTTTATGTAAACATTTGAATAGATATATCATATATGAGTCTGAAATGGGCAAATTCAGTGCCTTCAGTCTGCTGCTTTGATATATATAGAGTATATATATTTGTTTACAAGATGATCACTGCATTTTTAACTTATGTCCTTCATTAATCAAATCAATATTTCAAAGACACAGTAGGCTTTCCTAATCTTGCAGAAAATGGTCCGTCCATATTAAGTCATAAGGATGAAAACCAAGCGAGATAATAATCATCTGATGCAAGTGACTATTGTTGAAAAATATTTCTAACTCTCGTTTTACTTTGACATTATTTTATAATCAAGAAAATGTGGGAAAGAAGGCTATATTACAAGCCCATTAGATGAAGTTGGGGTAGATTTTATGGTTTGAAACTAACTCAACCGAAATTTTCTACATTGTTTTTATTAATATGAAAGCCTGAGAAGATAGGTGCAAGTGAAGCAATGGAGTTTTGAAATCAATGAAGGAGATATTGCATTTTCTAGAAAAAATGCCATCATCCACAACCGATTAACCAATTCTTTCTTCCTATGTAGCATCCTTGCTTTGACATAAGTTGGACAGAGATGAGGACTTACACCGACATTCCATATTCAACAGCTCTACTTAGACATTGACATAACTCATATAGACATCTCTATGATTGGGACTCAGCAACAGACAAACTCTGCTGTCAACTCAGCTGCTTATGAAATGACCAGAGTCTTCTTAAAAATTTCAATATTTCTACAAATGAGGTAGCAAAGCTCAGGGATCAAACTTAACTCCATGCTTATGAGGCATCAGCGTTCTCACAGTTTACTTGCAGCTCATTCTCAGTTTTAATGGGAAGGTGATATATGGTGTATTATTGTTGCAGTGGCAGGGGATGGATTTTAATTGCTGGTTGGACCAAAAGAAATTGATGCAAATCAATATTAACTAGTTATTGATAATTTTGCCCACTGAGTTCCCTCAGGTCGAGTATAATGCTTTCCTTGCTTATCAAAGAATATTGCTTATCAAAGAGTATTGATTCCTTTTCAATAGGAGTAGCATGTGAGTGTCAGTTTTATAAAGAAGATTCTTTTTATTATTAATAAAAATATAGATAGTTAGTTTCATTTTAAAGGGTTATAAATATGAGTTATAAATACAAGACTTAAAAGGTTGTAAATATTTCAAGGGTTGTAAATATGAGTTATTAATTGTTTTTACTCAAAACCTGATAAATAGCAATTTAGCAATTTCTTTTTAATTGAGTGACTCAAATTCATGTTTCTTTAGGTTGAAGGTAAACCCACTAAAGTGGAAAAAATCATGATTCCAATAATTAGAGGGATTGTCATCATGGGGTGATAAGAAATTTAATATTCCAAGAAGAGGAGGTAGTAGTAGATTCTAAATAAATTAGCAATGCAACAACATAAATGTTTGCAACAAATTTAGAGAGATCCACCTTGTTGAATAATGCACACACTACATGGATAATGGATTTCCGCACTTTATGCCTTACGGTGTTTTCTTTGCAACATCTGGTGCAAATGCTAGTTATAAAACCATATGGGAATACATTAAGATTAGACCATCCAACCGCATGTTATTTAAAAAACCTTGCCACGCTAAATATAATGTAACGACTCCGCCGAAATTGAAGGCCACAAACAGTTATCTCATAACCACCAACCGCATACCATTTGGAATTTAAACAATATGTTTCGGTTTCCAAAATTAATGTAAACGTCATGCTAACTCGAGGTTGGTGAGGTTCGAACTAAGCCCACTCCCCAAACAATTTGTTGTCTTACCGTTGGATTGAACTGTCTAAGTTGAAATTTCCATCACATAACTTATCTAAGTTCCTTTCAAATCAGTCAACTGAAGGGGACTGAGCAGCAGAGGAATGAGGAGCACCGAGTAGCAGTCCAAGGCGGAACCCAGAGCCAAGGTCAAAATCATGTGGCACGAATTTCGAGATGAGAATATTCTACAAGAATCTTTGCAAAGAATCTTTTGACACTGAGAAATTTTTTAGATTCTTTGTGAGGTAAATTTTTATTTTGTTAGAATGATATGAATTTTACAGTTATTTTAATCAGAATTTCGCGGGGAACACGATGGTGAAATCAGAATCACCATCCGACTCGCAGATTTGCAGATTCCCACCAGAGAAGAATCTTATAGACTCTTGAGGGAATCTCCCAGATTCCTTGGAGGCTGAAATTTCCCAGATCCAAAATGAAACCAACTTTATACTCATTCTTCTCAGAGTTTCACAAGGATCTCAATGGCGAGATCATTTTTCTGATTTGTGTTGTAGATATCTAGTCAACCCAAAGGAGGGAATCTTTGGAGAATCACGGGGGAATCTAAAAGGTTCCTACAGACCCAGATTTTGTCGGCGTCAAAATTCAACAAATGGATAGTCGATTTTACACCTCTCGACGACACAAATTCAGTGATGCAGACAGTTTTTGTAGCTGAGCCTCCTACTTTTCGGCCATTTTCCAGATTGGAGTGACGTTGTCAGATTTCAAAGCATGAACAGTCAATTCTATGCCATTCGATGCCACAATTTTGATGGTGCATTTAGATCCAGCCGCTGAGTATTCTATTCTTCAACCAACATATGAAGTGTTGTTGTCATGTACTTATTTGATCATTTTTTGTGAGATGTACTATGTTGTTTCGATTCCTGCTTGATGTATGATGAAAAATCTTTGTGTCTATTTCATGTGAGATGTATTCATCATGGATTGTTATTTAACTTTTGATTAAGATCCCTTTGTTGCCATGATGGCGGGATACTCATTGTCACCATGGGTGTTTTGTTGAAATCCCTTTGATGCCATGATGGCGGGATACTCATTGTCACCATGGGTGTTTTGGTTGAGATCCCTTTGATGCCATGATGGCAGGATACTCATTGTCACCATGTGTAAGACGATGTCATGCTGATAGGAGGTCTATTGTGAGTGATAGTTCCTGTAGTGAAAAGTCTCGTGGAGAGACTTTGCGACTCATGTAGAGGGCACATGCCCTTGTATGACAGAAAACATAGTCCATGTACATCTTCACCATTTCTAGCACTGAATGAAGTGGCCAACACCATCTTGACACCGGGTCTGGAGACGTAGTTCACATTGGACGAACTCTATTATCAATGTCTCTTGTTTATAATTTTCTAATTGTTGTTCTGTTTCCATTTGCTTAAGCATGCATATATGTTCATTTATGCTATTATAAAATGCAATTCTAACTACATCACGGAAGCAAAATATCTTGGTTAAATCCATAAGTTGAGTCAACTTGGATCAGGTGGAGATACTTAGCCAATTAGAATACGTATGCATGAGAAATTCCCATCTTAGGTAGAGGACACAGATCTCGAGGAAGGGATGCATGCTTGCATGCTCTAGTTCATCTTTTCATGAAGACACACTTACTTGGCACTCTTATCATGCGACTATTATGCACTAGGTGATCAGGTTAGGGCTATGATTTGACATAGTCCAACTAGATAAGATTTTGCATGTGTCCATATTCATTGTACTATCTCTCCTCTTCCTATTTTATAAGCAAGATGAAAGGTACATCATTGTGTTGGTTATCGAGTTTTTATTTTGAACTATTGTAGTGTATCTTTTTCAGTATTCAATAGAAGATAATTGTAATTGAGATTTCAAATCTATGTATTTTCCATTCAAATTTTCCACAGTATGTATTTGTAAATCAACCAACTTATATATACTTAATTTTTATTGAAACTTTCAATTTTTCATCTAACTGGTGTTTAGGTTATTCTTTCTAGGTGCAGAATCTGCTTATCATTGTTAATGAAAATAAAAGGATATAAATATAAAGGGGTATAAAAAATGTTAATTAAAAAATGGATACCTACAATATCTAGTGAAAGTAGGTGTTTTTTAAATTGGGAAGGTGTATTGGGTTCGTATTGGTAGGGGCTAAATAAATTGATTTTTAGAGGTATTTTCCATTATTTAGTCAAATCAAGGGTAATATTTAGTATGCCATAAACACATGTGCTATGTTAAAGGTTCATTGAGTTAATCCCCCATGGGTTTTGGAGGCCATTGTGCAAGTAGAGCTCATCACGCTCAACTTGGATGTGAACCAATTAACCATTGAGTTCACCATAATGAAATAGGCCCTAAGAAATATTGAACAGGCCCTAAGAAATAGGCCCACCCAAGGGTATCTAGAATTATAAAAATAGCCAACCATACTTCCAATAGATCTACTAGCTAACAAAGGAAAATAAGTACGAAGTAAAACAAAACTGTTATGAAATAGAGTTATGCAGAAAAAAAGAAAAAAAAACAGAAATATTTTTGGACTCTACTGAAAGAGAAACATATATATGGATGCACATGTATATCACATAAAGAACATAACCCTAGATTTTAGAGGAACAATGTCTACATGTTATAAGGAATGTATAATTGTTTCCATAGAGGAAAATAATAAATTAAAAACAATTCCAAGTATGGTTAAACAGGAAGACCACGACAGATAGCTGTAGAAATCCTGGACAAATCATGAGGACAAAACCAATTCTGAATGAAACAGTAATTATTATTAATGGAAGATATTTATCTCACTTTATAACATATTGTAAACAAAAGCATACATAATACATATGCATACTTGCTGGAGCCACAACACAGTCAAGTGCACTATATCATAAGACAACAACAGTACACCAGTTTAGCTTGATATTTCGAGTTAAAACACTTGAATCCAACACAAAGTTTAATTTCATACATTTCTTCTTAACAATACAAATGAATCCCTTAATAACGAGAGGGATATCGAGAAAACTGAAGGATGTCGAGAAAATAATTCTGAGTATTCTCACAATGTTCATGAAATAAATATATTCCCTTTGTTCTAGATAATAACCATAGGGGTAATTTTGAAAGCAAGAGATGGAGTCCAAGGATCTATAGGAGCCATGACTCTATGGCATGCAAGCCTGAAAGGAAGTGAATATATATAAATACATATAATGAAACTCCATTATGCGAAAGGTGACGTTAGAATCCTTGTTCTGTAAGGCGGAGTGTGGTACCTGGGAATGGAAAAAGGTACAAATTAATTTGAAGAGGACTCAAAATTGGCCACACCAGGAAAAAGAAGAGTAAATTTAATGCACGACACACAAAGTAATACCTGCAAGATTACAGAAAATCGGTATTTGGGATAAATCCATACCATGTAGTCTAGAAAAATAATAATAATGACAAAGGAAACACTAAAAGGGAAAATTACCTGGAAGGGCACTACCGCCATTCAATCCTTCCTTCTTAATTGTTAAACCATAATGGCATCAACCCTAGTGAGGCTAGCCAGGGATCTCAAGCATAATGGCAGCAACCCTAGTGAGACCAGCCGGGCATCTCACCTATACGTGTGAAACTTTCAACTTTTTGAAAGGCCAATCTTCAGAATAAAAAATGACTTTGAATATAAGTTGGAGTAAGGTATCAAAATCAATAAAAAAGAGTGAAATAGATTATAATAGGACATGTCAGCTGTAGATAAATCTTGTTTTCACATATTTGTGCCTAACCTTGGTTATGTAGATGAACTAGTGAGTAATTATGATTTTATTTTGAAGTCCAAAGTGTTTAACTATGATTCTCTTTCTATACCTAGAGTATTTTTAAAACTCTAAAAATATAACCACCCATTGAGTGAAAATAGAAAAAGAAAGCACACATTCAGTGAAAATTAAAAAAAAACCACACGTCTATTTTATGAATATAGAAAAAGAAACCACGCTTTCACTGAAAATTAGAAAAAAACCACGCGTTTATTTAGTGAAAATAGAAAAAAAAAACCACGCATTCTCTGAAAATTAGGAAAAAAACACGCGTCTATTTAGTGAGCTACCACTTGAAATCGTGCTCTACCTGACACTATTAAGATATGCTTGACATAATCAATTTCTGAATTTTTTCTTACCATTGCGCTTGTATTTATGGTAAGACTCTACGTGGTTCTGAGCCAAATTAAGCCCTGTGGATTCGAATAATTTTGGCTTGAATTGGAAGAGATTATGTTGATCTCTTTGCATTTTTCCATGCTGATCTTTGCCCATTAGTTCGGTGGAATTCCCGCTTTCTTCTTGCTAAGGCTTCTGTGGGATAAAGCCTTAACAATTCCAGTGATTTTTGCATTGTAGAGTTTTCGGCAGTTTCTGATGCTGGGATACCCCGGCACATACCCACAGTATTCATAAATGTGCATAAACACAACTGTCCCAGGTAATTGACTCTTAAAGTAGTCAAATATTCATAATATCAATGGTTAAGGCCCTTTTAACCATAGTTCCTTGTTATTTGAACCCAATCGCCCCACCTAAACCCACTATCGGGGCTATTCACCCTTTTATTATCCATTTTATTATCCCATTCATTATCCCTTTTATTAAGCCTTCTTCGAATCTTTCTTATCGGGACTTTAAAACCAATCTAAACCTTAGTTAAGCCTTTTGTAAACCCATCGGCTGCATATATATATATAACCACACTCTTAAAACATTGGTTAATATATATTTAACACCTAAAACCCTTTATCGGCACTATTTTCCTTAAAACCCTTTTATAAGGGAAAATGCTTGCAAACATACCTTTTTCCACCTTCCGTATGGCTTCGGCATAGATTCTGAGGCTGTAGCTCTATCGCAATCGACTATCGGCACTTTCTCCACGGGTCCTCATCACCCTTTCTCTTCTAATATGCGACTATCGAAACGTAATATATATGTTTTAGTCTTAAAAGACTTGGTCCCACACTTTACGCAAATACATGGAATACATAGGAAATCCGCTCCAAATCACATATAGCAGATCTCAAATATTATAGATTCGCCACTACATATGTTGTTGGGTCCGCCTTCTATGTTAACCTTCCACTGTGTCAATCCTACGAACTCTGATAAGCGATCACGCCGATTTTCGATCACTGATCAACTTTATCGCTATCAATGTATCAGCGTATACACTATCCGACCTCTTCCTCTTGAAACTGACGACTCGATATGCCTCACTGAACTAATATGGATATAAACTACTCTTTATAGGATTTCAAGTCCGGATTTCCATTCCAACTATGTTTTGTGATCACTTTTAGTGTAAACTGGGATTTACACTTTGCGAGACTTAAACTGTATAATAGCCTCTGTCGATGCTATATTTCGCCTTTCTCCTCACGACATCATCTGAACCATTGATCTTTACTTTGTAGATCCAACGGTTCACACTTGATTTCGGGTTGATAATCCTGACGACGTTTAATCGCTCGATGAAGTGGTTTCTCCACTTCGCTCACTGCTACGTGGCACACTCTCAATGGAATCGGATGAGCCGTGCTTAATACCGCTTATGGTTTTGAGGCCGCCCGAAATCCGCTTTCACTATTACAAAACCGCCCTTCACCGATTGTTCTCCACTACTCCTTTTTACTTAGCTTTACGCTGTTTTCCACTGTTAACATGGTTCTCGGGTTTCTTTGAAATCTTCACCTTATGCCCTTCTACTGCTCAAATCATTCCTGCTTGAGCTTAATTCCACATGCTCCATTAACCAATGTCCTTTTAGAGCATTACTCGACCCTTTAAATGGATTCAAGAATCCATTACGATTCCTTTGAATTGTTCTCCTCCTCTATGCATTTCTTCATCACTCTGCCTTCTGCTTACGCTGCTCAAATTCCTCTTAGCTTAACTCTGATCGTCTACCAGATTTTAAGATGAGTGATGATTCCTCTGAATCATTTCTCTCCTCTGCGCAACCTTCAAAACTATGCCTGCAACCCTTTTACAAAACCTACAAATTCATGAGTAATTCATTCAAGAAATACTTGTTTCACGCATACTGACACAGTCAGGAATAAAACATTGTATATATATAATTATAAACAAGAGATACATTCGAGACTCTGTGTCTCACATAGGCCTATTCTTCAATATTGTGGCCTCTCCGCTAACTCTGCCCGTAGGCTTACATATATGCCAGTGAGTTCTGTTCAACTGATCCTGGTTTGACTCCTAGATCTATTGAACTGACTCCTAAATCCTCTTTGTCCTTTATGTCCACTTCTAATCTCCATTAATTCCTAAAAGCTCTCCTTAGTTCCTCGAATCATGGAACTGTTCTAAGAATCCTATTTGACTTCTGACTCTTGTCAATTCAACACTCATGTTCTCATTTATTCGAGAGCATTTGCAACATCCTCACATTATCTAATTAAATCACTTGAAAGCCTAAATATTACATTTGCTTGAGACTTAGAAAACTAATTTTCCTAAAACACATGACCCCTATGTCTACTAATTACAATGATTTTCTCTTGGGTTGAATGCTCCTACATCAGACTCCCAAAGTAGAAAATATTCATGATCCCCTGATCATGTGTCTTCTGATCTTTGTCTTCCTGGATCCCATACTTTGTTTTGTAATTTCTCAGATGCCTTGTTCCTTTGCTGCTATTGTACTTCTACTATCTTCTACTCCATCTTCTTCTTCTTGTCAATCAGGTTCACACTCTGATTGATCATGCTTCCTTCTACTACCATTTTCCTCCATTTGGATTGCTTCATCATCAGTTGCCACATCTCTTCAATCTCTGTCTCCAATACATCTTTAGACTAGCCCATATTCTTCTTCTTACTTCTTCCTCTTTCTCTTTGCTTCAGGTTGTTGTTGCTGTCCACTAGTTCTTCAATCTGTTGTTCTTCTTCTTGTTCTATTATTCTTGCTCCAACTTTTTCCTTCCTTGCTATGCTGACTTCTATGGTTACTCTTATGTTGGCTTTTGCTGTGACTCCTATGATGACTGCCTCCCTATCATCCTTACCCTCTTTCATGATTGAATCATGATTGTCTAGCACTCTCTCCTGCAATTTAACATCTTTGTTCCCTGGATTGAATTCTTTCACTGAGTCTTCCTCTTTCACCTTTATTTTGCTATTCACTTGTGCCAATCTCCTCCAACATCCGTAACTAAAATTGCACTCAAAAAACACTTGTTAAAATCAAAGATATAAGGATTTTGTGCCTTATCTTCCTTTGGTAACAATTCAGTTTGCTGCTCTGTTTCTTCCTCCTTTGTCAGCACATCAGTATGTTGATTTGAACTCTCATAAGAATTCATGAGACTACCCATTAGTCTCTCTTCCACACCATCTGTCCTAATGGTGTCTTCCTGCCCTTGTACACCATAGTGAACTCTTTCTTTTGCAGTGTCAATCTGTTGAACTTTCGTATCCATCTCCTTTTTCTTATGATTGTCATTCATGACAATTCTTTTGTCTTCCCTTTTCAGCAATCTGTCTTGAACATCTATCCTCTGCTTTTTTTACTCCCTTCTTTGAAAATCTAATTTTCTATATAACTCAACAATTTTAATTGGAGTAGATTTTGGCAATTTCACACAATTCTCCATACCTTCCTTTGTTATGGATAGATCATCAGATGTCCTTTCTCCCTTTGCTAAGTCCTTTGCATAGACTTCTTCCTCCTTAACATCTTTCAGTAGATGTCTTTCTCCTTCACTGACTGTCTCAACAGCTTCCATGGCTATTTCCACTGTGCCTATCATCATGGTGAATTGATGATCCTTTACTATGTTTTTAACATAGTTTCTTCTTCTTCAGTACATTTTGCTTTGTTGTCCCTCTGTAACTCTTCTCCCAGAGTTATCCTTGTTTCACCATCTGCATTAACATTCTCCTGTATTTGTTTTTCATCAATAACATTAATCAAACTCATTTTATTACCTTTCTAAGACAATATTCCTTCATTCTTCATCAGAATAAGATCTTGATTCTTCATCTCTATGAGAGCTTCTTTAGACTCCCGAATAGACTTTTCCTTCTATATGCAGTCAAATTCTTCTTCTTTTGAGAAGTTTTCTTTGTCACATTTTACTTCTAGATCTTCATCTCCTCTGAAGATATATTCAAAAGGTTGTTTTTCTCCTGCAATACCTGCCAACATACACAAACTATTAGTTTTAAAAACATAAGACTCTGTGGTCTCACTTGATGCTTCAGCCATCATATCTCCTTGTTGTTCCAAGTTCTCTTTATGACTCAAAAGTCCTTTTATGATCTCCTTTTCAATCTCCTCAAGCCCTTCACTTGGTTGCTTAATATCTTTCTCCAACTGTATATGAGACCTATCTATCTCATCTTCTTCCAAAACAGAATTTATATTCTGCTTGTCTTCTTTCTTCTTTATGACAATATCAACAAATTTTCCTTCACATGTTTCACCTACAAACATACATAAATTGTCAAATTTAAAATCATCAGACCTTTTGGTCTCACTTGAAGTTTCAGTCTTCAAGTCTTCATCTCTAGTCAACATCTCCTCATGTTGTTTTGAACTATCCCAACAGTCCATGAGATCTTCACTTGATCTCCATTCTTTATCTTCAATGTAGTCTTCACTTTCTCCCAAAATTTCTCCCTATTCTGGTTCACAAATGTACTCTTCCATTCTAATTTCCAACTTAGCTTCTTTGAGTTTTTCCATCAGCCACTTCACTTTCTTTTTCTATAGTTTTCTCTGCATCTCATGCCATTCCACTAGATTTTTCCTCAAGACCCAACCTAGTCTCTGGTCTTCTTCAAGTATCCTCCTTAATGCATTGAGTTGTTCTTTTAACTCTGCAATCTCTTCGTCAATTTCCTCTTGACTCATCTTCTTGCCATTTGCTTTGGCACTCTTCTTCTCATATCCTCTATTGTGACTTCTCTCTGAACCTCTGCTATGACTATCAGTAGTCATCTTCTTCTCCTCTTTCTTCATGAGCTCCTTACTCATCTGCAACAAGCCTCTACAATAACTAGTCCTCGTTGCTGCAATCTTACCTCACTAAGCTCTCCTCACTCAGTCTTTTGGTAAGCACGGGTCCTTTATTTGGAACCTCCTCTTGAGCAACACATTTGCTCTTTCTAGGCTTCTGCAATCTCTCATTCTCTCTTGAGAACACTTCAGCTGTCCTCTCTGTCCAATCTCTTGTTGGATTCTTCAAGTTCACTACCACCTTTCCTTCAGAGTATTTTCCTTACTCTGCCTTCAAGAACACATTTGGTTCTCCTCTCACAACTTCTCTTGTTGTCACCTGTGCATTAGTATAAAAACACACATTCTCAATTTAAACAGAACATATTACCTCACTTCCAAGATCTCTGCATGATCTTGTTCCACCATTCCACCTGTACCTTGAATGGATTTCCTCTATCTCTTGCATCTGCAAGTTCTGCTACACATCACCTTTGTGTGCCTTCCTTCTATCAGATTAGAATCTGATCCTTCCTCTTGCCTACATAAACACCTTAACACATAACTCTGTTCTCAATTCTTTCAAAGAAATGTTTACACAAAGCTTCTTTAACCTAGCTTTGATACCACTAATGATGTTGGGATACCCCCGCACATACCCACAGTATGCATAAACATGCATAAACACAACTATCCCACGTAATTGACTCTCAAAGTAGTCAATTCTTCATAATATCAATGGTTAAGGCCCTTTTAACCACAATTCCTTATTATCGGAACCCAATCACCCCGCCTAAACCTACTATCGAGGCTATTCACCTCCTCAAACATTCATTATCCCTTTTATTAAGCCTTCTTCGAATCTTTCTTATCGGGACTTTAAAACCCATCCAAACCTTAGTTAAGCCTATTTTAAACCCATTGGCTGCATATATATATAACCACCCTCTTAAAACATTGGTTTATATATATTTAACACCTAAAACCCTTTATCGGTGTTATTTTCCTTAAAACCCTTTTACAAGGGAAAATGCTTGCAAACATACCTTTTCCGCCTTCCGTACGGCTTCGGCACAGATTCCGAGGCTGTACCTCTATCACAATTGGCTATCAGCACTTTCTCCACGGGTCCTCATCGCCCTTTCCCTTCTGATATGCGACTATCCGAACGTAATATATATGTTTTAGTCTTAAAAGACTCGGCCCCACACTTTACGCAAATACATGGAATACATAGGAAATCCACTCCAAATCACATATAGCGGATCTCAAATATTATAGATTCGCCACTATATATGTCGTCGGGTCTGCCTTCTATGTTAACCTTCCACCGCGTCAATCCTCCGAACTCCGATAAGCGATCATGCCAATCTCCGATCGCTGATCGGCTTTATCGCTATCGGCGTATCGACATATACACTGTCCGACCTCTTCCTCTTGAAACCGCCAACCCGGTATGCCTCACAAAATCAATATGGATATAAACTACTCTTTATAGGGTTTCAAGTCTGGATTTCTATTCCAACTCTATTTTGCACTCACTTTTAGTGTAAACTGGGTTTTACACTTTGTGAGACTTAAACTGTATAATAGCCTCCGCCAATGCTATATTTCACCTTTGTCCTCACGACATCATCCGAACCATTGATCTTTACTTTTTAGATCCGACAGTTCACACTTGATTTCAGGTTAATAATCTCCACGGCGTTTAATCGCCCGATGAAGCAGTTTCTCCACTTCACTCGCCGCTACATGGCACACACACATTGGAATCGGATGCACCGTGCTTAATACCACTTATAGTTTTGAGGCCACCTGAAATTCACTTTCACTATCACAAAACCACCCTTCGCCGATTGTTCTCCGCTACTCCTTTTTACTTAGCTTTACGTTGTTTTCCATTGTTAACATGGTTCTTGGGTTTCTTCAAAAGCTTCACCTTACGCCCTTTTGCTGCTCAAATCATTCCCTCTTGAGCTTAACTCCACATGCTCCATTAACCAATGTCCTTTTAGAGCATTACTCAACCCTTTAAATGGATTCAAGAATCCATTACGATTCCTTCAAATCGTTCTCCTCCTCTGCATTTCTTCAGCACTCTCCCTTTTGCTTCTGCTACTCAACTTCCTCTGAGCTTAACTCTGATCTTCTACTAGATTCTAAGACCAGTGATGATTCCTCTGAATTATTTCTCTCCTCTGCGCAACCTTCAGAACTCTGCCTACAACCCTTTTACAGAACCTACGAATTCATGAGTAATTCATTCAAGAAATACTTGTTTCACGCATACTAACATAGTCAGGAATAAAACATTGTATATATATAATTATAAACAAGGGATACATTCGAGACTCTGCGTCTCACACAGGCCTATTCTTCAATATTGTGGCCTCTCCGCTAACTCTGCCCATAGGCTTACATATATTCCAGTGAGTTATGTTGAACTGATCCTGGTTTGACTCCTAGATCTATTGAACTGACTCCTAAATCCTCTATGTCCATTATGTCCACTTCTAATATGCATTAATTCCTAAAATCTCTCCTTAGTTCCTCGAATCATGAAACTTTTCTAAGAATCCTATTTGACTTCTGACTCTTGTCATTTATTCAGCACTCATGTTCTCATTTATTCAAGAGCATTTACAACATCCTCACATTATCTAATTGAATCACTTGAAAGCCTAAATATTACATTAACTTGAGACTTAGAAAACTAATTTCCCTAAAACACATGACCCCTATGTCTACTAATTACAATGATTTTCTCTTGGGTTGAATGCTCCTGCATCAGTTTCACTTCATCTTCTGGAAAAGGAAAAATAAATTAGGAAAAAAGTTGTGTTGAAGATAAATAGAATTTTAAGGCGAGCGTTGCCTAATTCCTTACCTTGGAAATTTAGAGTGGCACGTTAGGTAAGAGTCCCAGGGATACACAACATGACCACAGACCTTTTTTTAGATTTTCATATGATGGTCCATGCCCATGAAGGCCATTGTTGTGGTGGAAATCATCATTGCAATGGAAATCAGTGAAGGATAATGGCTGCAAGGATTTGCATAGAAAAACAACGACTCTGTTGGTGATCGGACTCTGCAAGTATAGGCTCATTCCATTTCTAGTGATCAAGATGATGCAGTTATGACAGGGACTGTCATTTATATACACAACAATAAAATACATAATGAATAATCAAAATTTTGTGAAAAATAAGTCTCGGGATGCAAGGCGTTGGTTTGGTTTGGAAAGGATTTTTCTTGCTCTGATCTATCTCTATTTCATTGTGCTCATGAATGGCTCTGGTGATGATTCAAGGCAAACGAACTTGAAATTTCCAAAAGTCTCAGAAATTCCAGAGGCTTCAATCCCTTCAAGTGCTATAATAGAAAAGATTCTTAAAAGATGCTTCCAAGGTAAGGAAAACTTTTTGAAACTAGATAATTCTAAATGTAATTCCATCTGCCACTTGATATGATTATTTTTCATTAATCACTTTCCCAGGGAATACTTGACCACTTCTACGTTGTGCTCGACTATTTCAAGCAGAGGAAAAACCATAGGGTTCCATTCTAATGCTAATCTTTTCAATTTTTGCAAAGGCCCAATTGAACCAAGCAAGATGGAGATCTTGTTGCAAATCACATCTAACTCCATAAGGCAAGTCAGACAGCCTATCGATTCTGGCATATCCACCAGATGGTGAAATTTATTGCTCATGTTCAGGACTTCTAGGTTTTTAATATGACAAATGTCTTCAGGGAGATGCTTGAGTTTGTTCAAATGGACATCGAGTACACATAGAGCTCATGTCGGAGATCGATGGCAGAAGAGAAGTTATATTATTTCAATGTATAGATAACTTCTTTAGATTCATCAAATTCAAACCCAACGTACCTGGTGGTGCCTTCAAATGGTTGAAATTTGAAATTCTCAATCAGCTCTTCCAACGAGTTGTTAAATTCATATCATATAGCTGTATTAACTTGCATATCCATAACCCAATAAAAACTAAGAAATTTAATATATATAAAAATGATGAACCTGCTTGCAATTTGATATCCTCTTTGGAATAGTAACAAGCACATTCTCATAAACATTTAGAGCTTTAATGTTCATGAGTTAGCTGATAGAACAGGGGAAAGATTTGAGGCGATTTGAAGAAACATTGAGACTTCTAAGATTCACCAGGTGAGTCATGCATTCGGGAAAGCACTGTAATGGCCATGAACCTATTCCATTCCATATTGAATTAGCATCCTCTTGAATCTGTCCATTCCAGTTCATTACAGCCTCTAACTTATTTTTTTGTGCCAGCTTGTCGTAAGGGTTTGCACCTTAGGTTGAATACCAATGTTAGGAATTTTTAGTTTTTCTTTGTGAAAGAATTATTTCTGCAAGAAGAGAACAAGGCAAAGGCTAATGAATTGCTTCTGCAGGAAGAGAGGAAGACAAAGAACGTAGTGTTTCTGTAGGAAGACAAGGAGGGTAGTGTGATATAGAGAAACATGACATGTGGATGATAACTGGCATTAAGAAATAATGGAGTGAAACAAGTGCCAGTGTTACTTGAAATCTATTAAACTTGTGTATAAGAATTTGATACAAAACTTTAAATATAAGCAAACTTTGCCTCAACCACCAAACTTTGGATAAAACATATTGCTGCAATCTTTCTACATCCACCAAACTTTAGATAAAACGACATTGTTGCAATCTTTATGCCTCGGGCCAAGTGAAGGTTGTAATAAGAGGTAGAATGTGTTCCAACCAAAAAACTTTGTTTAAAACTTCTTTGAATGAAATTGGTAGCAGTAAATTTTGTTTAAAATGCAAGAAAGCAAAAAAAAAAGGGTCAAAAACCAAATTAATGCATAGTCAATGATCTAGCGATCTAAGTATGGGGGATTTACGCAGTGCATTATATTAGATATCATTTTTGGGATTCAACTGCGTTAAGTAAGTCATTCAAACGTATGACCATTTCCATGAGAGGTAGTCGTAACTGACTAATTTCTCATGATTTTTGAATAGTTCACTTAGCACTCATTGCATCGGGTGATGCTCACAGGGGTGAAGAAGTGGGATTGAAACTAATGAAATGTGGAGAACGAATCACATAGCATCAATCATCACTTCCGGGGCTTGCACCCGGTAACCAGGACTTCCCAGGAGGTCACCCATCCCAGAACTCCTCTGGCTCAAGCGCGCTTAACTGTGGAGTTTTTCCCCACAATCAAGCCCACTTAGCTTGCTACCCCATTTGCAAAACCTTAGCAAGTATTGTGCCTCATGAACCATTCAAGTAGAGATCCCTTGACTCTTTTTGAATTTAAGTATGGGGGATTTACACAGTGCATTATATTAGATATCATTTTTGGGATTCAACTGCGTTAAGTAAGTCATTCAAACGTATGACCATTTCCATGAGAGGTAGTCGTAACTGACTAATTTCTCATGATTTTTGAATAGTTCACTTAGCACTCATTGCATCGGGTGATGCTCACAGGGGTGAAGAAGTGGGATTGAAACTAATGAAATGTGGAGAACGAATCACATAGCATCAATCATCACTTCCGGGGCTTGCACCCGGTAACCAGGACTTCCCAGGAGGTCACCCATCCCAGAACTCCTCTGGCTCAAGCGCGCTTAACTGTGGAGTTTTTCCCCACAATCAAGCCCACTTAGCTTGCTACCCCATTTGCAAAACCTTAGCAAGTATTGTGCCTCATGAACCATTCAAGTAGAGATCCCTTGACTCTTTTTGAATTTAAGTATGGGGGATTTACGCAGTGCATTATATTAGATATCATTTTTGGGATTCAACTGCGTTAAGTAAGTCATTCAAACGTATGACCATTTCCATGAGAGGTAGTCGTAACTGACTAATTTCTCATGATTTTTTGAATAGTTCACTTAGCACTCATTGCATCGTTATAGTCCTGTTGAAGGTAGGGATTAATAACTGTTTCTTAGGAATTTATTTATTCCATCATGCTTATTTCCCTCTTCACAAGTACTTTCTTTATTCCATAATGCTTATTTCCCTCATTTAATAGATTTTATAACTGTTTCTTAGGAATTTCTTTATTCCATCATGCTTATTTCCCTTAATAAGGTTTATTTAGGAAGTCTTTAGAGTAATGGATTCAATAACTACCTCTTATGAATATTTTGCTTCACCATGGTTTACCTCATTCAATAGATTCAATAAATGTCTCTTAGGAATATTTTTCTTTACCATGGTTTACCTTATGCAATAGAAATTATTCAAAGTTTATCCTTATATTCTAACTATCGACATTCATAATATGTTTAGATCTTTTTGATAGTTTTTGTTTTTGTTTTTTGTTTTTTGTTTTTTTTCCATAGGAAAACCTGAGCAAATCAACCCCGAAGGGAATCTTTTAAAGCCTAACCCCAAGGGCGTCGAGAAGAATTGACCCTGTGACCTCCCGACGAGGTACTTAACAATGGGGCTTTGATCTTTTTTATAGTTATAGGGTAGCTAGTAATAATGCATCTAAATAATTTTTATCTTTTTGTACTATTCGTGATAATAAGAAAAACCATAGTAATTTTTATTTTAAAGAGAAAACCACCATATTTAGAATTTTCTAAATTAAATATTCATTTAGAAATTTTTTATTCTCTTTTATAAACACCATCATAACTCTCTCTCTCTCTCTCTCTCTCTCTCTCTCTCTCTCTCTATATATATATATATATATATATATTCAAAATCATATGCATTAATGAGTATTAATATGCATCTATTGTTATATGTTAATCATTTTTTATTTTCTTTGATCATTGAATGCATTGTTTACTATTAATTCTTAATATTGCCCTCTCTATAATAAATATCACTCAGTAGAAAACATATTTTAAATCAAATGTCCTAATAACAAACTATCTATACTATTTCTTTTACTTCCTTTACCTATGAACACTTGAAAATATAGTGAAAAATAACATGTTCCATGTTCCACCCAACTAGTAAATTGAAACTATCGCAATTCCCCTTCAGGCTTCTTTGCTAATAGAAACTTATAATTGTATGATGGTATTATTCCTCCTCCCCCACATAGTGTGTAGGGGCATCTTGCCATATTTATGTTTATTCTTTTCCTTTCTTTCATATACCTAAGATTTTACAGGGATATCTTTCTCATCCTCAAACATTGCATTTCTCTCATCCTCAAATTGCATTTCTCTCATCCTCAAACATTGAATTTCTCTCATCTTTAAATTGCATTTCTCTCATCCTCAAACATTGAATTTCTATCTAGTCATTATGTCACTTTTCTTTCTTTCTTTCTTTATTTATTTCTTCTTCTTCTTCTTTATATTCCACCCAAAATAATATTTATCTTTGGTGCCACCTTTACCTATCCACTACTCCAACCACCTAAATTGTTCTTGAAAAAAAACAGTGTGACTACTCACATGTTAGTTCTCATAATAATTCCAAAAAAAAATATCTGTTTATTATTGTACACAAAATATTTACACGTGTCAATCAAATCTAATCTTGCCCCCATGACTAGCCTTTCTAACTTAGATAATTATAAATAAACAATAAATTTTTGTCATGGCATTTGTCATCTCCATATTAAGTACTGAAGGAATTTAATATCTCTTTAATATTAAAAAGTCAATTATTTTTTTTCTTTATTTTCAATTGTTTTATTGAGTCGTTCATTCTACAACCTAGTGGTGTATGATATTTAATTAGTTGTTAGTATGACTTAATATAATTTTATGTAAAGTAATTAAAAGTAAAAAAAATGTGCAATATTTTTAAACCTTATACTTTTCAAAAACATTAACCTTATACTTTTCAAAAACATTTTAAGAAATATTTTAACACGTGATATCAACTTCATATATATCTATATAGAAAAAAATGTCAAAAGAAAAAATGTTAATGTTGTATAGAATAAAATATCCAATATGAATTATGAATAAAATATTTTAATATGAATTAATATTGATGTATACTTAAAAATACATTAATAACAAAAAAAACTAATTTAATGTGGATGTAAAATTACAGTGGAAATTAGAGTATATTATTTATGTGTAATATTTTTTTTTGTTATTATAAATATATTTTATTATTTTTACAACATCTTTCTTTTACTAAATTATTTTGATGCAAAAAATATATGCTAACCAATATTAAATATAATTAAATACATTGAAAATAATAATAATAATAATAATTTTAATAAAAAAATAATAATAATCTTTTTTTTATTAGAAAATTATTGAAAAAGTCAAATTTTTTTTTTTTTTTGTAACCGGGACCTTTACATTTTCTGATTTTTATTACATAAATCACCTGCCTCTGCAGGACTCGAACCTGGGTGGGGGGAGTGACAGCCTCCGCCCCTACCATTACACCATACATGTCATGTGAAAAAGTCAAATTTTAATGCATAATATACTAGTAATTTCCTTCCTTCTTTGTGACAATGAAAGAGAATAAAAAAATAATAATAATCTTTTTTTTATTAGAAAATTATTGAAAAAATCAAATTTTAATGCATAATATACTAGCAAGAATTATCATTTTTCCTTCCTTCTTTGCGACAATGAAGGAGACCCAACTCTCTTTTCTCATTGCCGGCAATCTGGTGTGTATCTAACACCCTCAAAATAGAATTTCCTTTTTGAATGATTTTTTACAATATCCTGCCTTTTGGTCAGAATACAGCCTCATATTTTGCCTTATCTGATGTTGAAATATACGATCAAGACCAATTTGATGAAGATCTGTAGTATCAACATTTTTTTTTACCATCCCATTGATATTCGCTTAATTTACAAATTACTACTCTATCATGTGATCTCCAAACAATCTTATGTTGTACAAAATTTCCTCAATATGATAATATAATAGAAATATAGCCTTTTATTCGTGCTGAAAAAGACAATGAAGGAGAGTTTACCGTGAAATTAAAAGTCTAGAATTTAGTCAATTCTTTATGAAATTAAAGGGAGCAGATTTCTAAGGTTTCCTTGAACAGACTTCATTTATAGCTACCACCTTCGAGGAGTAAAGTTTTGTATCCATATGTTTTTATTTATTAATTATTAGTATTTGCATGAACAATATTCTCCTTCCGTAGAATAGTTGATTGTCGAAGGGCATTGTTTCGTTTTTTCATGGAAGAAAACCACCCCCAGTATACCAGTCACCGGAATCGTAACAGACATGATCACAGAGCTCAACATAGAGCTCGCCATAGACGTCACACCGAAGACCCCAATTAAAAAATGCTGCCACCTCGCTGTAATTCATAATTTCATACGAGAGCAGGAGGATCCTGCAGTTGCACCCCTAGTTAAGCCCAAGATGTTGAGGAGCAGGAGGATCCGATGTCTTAAAATTTTCTGTGTTGGTCCCCTGCTTCCACGTTCTCAATCCAGGCATATTGACTGACCCTATCGAAGTAAACCCTATCGAATGAATCTTCGATGACGATCCCTCTACAGCACCAGAGTTATGAATGGCCACCGAGTAACGACGGAGGCCTAGGAATTTTTAAACTTTGTTTCTGACTAGCTGAGTAGCCCTTTTCCGATTGCAGATTCTCGTAAACTATTTACGTGGCTGTTTGGTCCCACATCTCTGTCTCCGTTTAAAACGGATGTTAACATTCATTATCGGAATGGTCGCTGGAAACCTTTTGCGTCAGAAAGCAGAGACGAACATTAACATTCATAATCGGAATTGTCGTTTGCGTTGGAAAACTTTTGCAGCCAGAAACTTATCATAAATATGGGCGTTGTTTAGGAGGCTATAAATTTTTAATTGATTAGAAATTTTTTTAAAAATCTCATTTTTAGAGTTCTTTTTTTGATAGTAGAAATAGATTCAGCCTCATCAAGAACTCTCGACGTTCCTAAAATCCTGGGCTTTACAGTCGTAACTCTTATTTCTAAAAATTTCAGCAGGATTTTGTCAAAATCTGGCGAGAATTTCCATTATTTTCTGAGAAAAATTGTGGTCTCATTAAACTAGATGTTGTCTTTTGAGTACACAATTTCACCCATACTGAAATTTTTCAAAAAATCTCATCGTTGGAGTGTTTGAATCATTTTTTTGATAGTGGAAATAGATTCAACACCGTTAAGAACCCAGTAAGTACCCAAAACACTGAAGCTTGACAACTATAACCCCAATTTCTAAAAGTTTCACCCAAATTTTGTCAAAAACTTGCCGAAATTTCTATTATTTTCTGGGCAAAATTGTATGGTCATTAGACTACTTTTTTTTGTGTTTTTGGCCAATTGCTATTATTTATAAAAATTACCTTCAAGTTTTTTTTTTTATGATTAAAATGGTATTCATTATCTGTATATTTTTTCATGCTCAACATGGAGGCTCTCTCTCTCTCTCACACACACATATATATATGTTGTCCAAAACTAAGAAAAAGTGTGATTCCTTGCACGCTGAATATGGATTTGATAGGTGTAGTGTGTGTGAGAGAAAGTAGTATATATTCGTCCTTCTTCTATGTCTATAAATTATTGAGAGGAATCAAATCTATTCAAGTTTTGCAATGAGAAGTTTGAAGCATTATAAAACTTCAACTCACTCGTGTAAATTTTTGGGTTATTAACATAGAGCTGACATTTAGCATTTAAACAAAATATATAACTAACATATTTTGATATCTATATTAGCTAACATAATTTTAACAACCCCACTCTTGCTAACCGGAATTATCTTTTTGTCTTGACTAGTGCTAAAAACAAAATGAACATTGCTAAGTGAGACCTGGCTTTGATATATTCTCAAAACATCTTGGGACCAAAGAATCTGCCCCTTTTGTGAGAGTAAGAGAGTTGAAGATGAAAAGCACTTTCTCTTGGATTGCCCTTCTTTTTTATCATAGAACTAAAATATTAAAAAGCCTAATTTATTTTGTTAATTTGTTAAGGTTTGATAGACCATATTTGTCTTAATGAACGTTAATCATCATCATCATTATATCAATTTTATATAAAGCTATATTTTCACTTTCAAGTGTAAAAAAGATGTATAATTCTTTTCATTTTTTAAAATATTTCAATATAAGTCTTTAGTAAAAGTTTTCAATGTCATATATATATATGCATACTTAATAGTGATGTATACAAAGAGGAAAAATGTTTGAAAATAATAAGTTCTAATTTCTTATTAATAAGAAGGGAAATTTGTCATTCATTCATTTTTTGAGATAAAATTAATATATAAAATTAAGAAAAATGAATAATAATACAAGTGATACCAATATTTAAGAATTTATTAATGTCTAAGACTATAAGAAACATATTTCAATCTTTATCTTAAATAAATATTTTAATCTCTATATAAAAAAATATTATAATAATTTTATATCAACATAATGTATATAACGAAAATAGATATTGAAAATGAAAATTTTCAAATTCTTCCTTATAAGAGGGAGATTTGTCTTTCATTGAATTCTTAATAAGAAGTTGATGTGTGATATTTAAAAAAATAAAAATAAGAATAAAAAAAATATGAAGAAATTGTGTATTTAAAAAAATATTAATATGCAAAATATAGGCTATAAATAAAATACTTCAATGTTTATTTTGATTAAAATATTTCAATTTACTCTACAATTGCTTTATATATATATATATATATATATATATATATATATATTTGGCATTGAAATATTTGACTCAACATCACCAACAAAGTGTTCTAATTTTAATTGTTATTTAATGGTCATGTTTAGTAATGTGTGTGTGAATTGAAATTAGAATACTTTGATGGTCATGCTGAGTAAAATATTTCAATTTCCACTATGTATATATTATCTACACCACTTAGAAAAAATAAATAAATAAATAAATATTATGGTAAAAACGTGTACGTTGTCAATTTTTTCTTAAATCCATTAAAGATTTGTTGGAATTGAAAGTTTACAATGTGTCATCTACCCAATTAGAGTGCCCAAGGAGATTTTCAAGGCTATGGATCAATTTATGCGTTTAAAAATGCAATTTAAACAATGAAAAGTTATGATCTCAAGAATAATTGTATTTCTCAAATGAAGGAGATGTGTAATTCCTTACATGCTCAACATGGAGTTGATATACGATATGGGAACACACACACATGTCTATTGGTTTGGTACTCAAAATGAAGGAGAAATATCTAGCCAAGCCATATATCATTCACCAGGATCCTTGAAGGTCAATGGAACCATCCAAACTCTCCACATTCCATAATCCAATCATGAGGACAAGTGCAGGTCATAACTTGGAGAAGGTAGGGATATAAATCATAAGGTGAGTCATGAGGATAACATGTGGATCAAGTACTAGGATTCACATAAACAAGATGATTGAAGTATAGAAGACTTATCTTATGCCTGCAAAACATATGAGGATGAACAAGGACATGTTTAATGTAGTCAGAAAGGAAGTTTAGGTGTGGAAGGTATGGGACAAAACGTGGAACACATAGAGGAGAAATATGTTTGTAATTATGAAACCTTTCAAGCTACCTAACTACCTAAGTCCCAAATCCCATGTTGAATTCATCAACTTGGTTGAATTGATTTGGGTAGTTAACGTGGTACAACAACTGATCAGATTGCATGTAGAGTCCTCATATTTAGCATTTAGTCACTCTATTCATGGCATTAAGAATGACAAAGGAGGCTAGAAACCTGAAATTTACAATCTCGACTAGGATTCCAAGAAATAGAGTTGAACTCTAGGCCTTGATATGGAAGCCAAACAAAGGAAATGTGAAAATTCAATGCTAGATTCGGGGGTTTTGGCACAAGGGATTCGCTAACAAAGCAATACCATATCACGTGTGTTCATATTGGGGCATAAAAAATGAGGAAAAAATGAAATAATATATTGAGCATATAATAAGGGGGTAAAGGGTTTTTATATGTTGTATAGCAATATGTGTATTTTAAGGTATTGTTTATACAATGCATTGGCCACGTGGAGGAAAAAAATAAGTCAGTTGGAGAAATAGAGGGTCAGGAGTATTGTGGGAGTCTCAAGAGTGGGAGGGAGAAAGAAAAAACTATGGTAATATTAGGTCCATAGTAGCCTAATATTCAAACCTATGGCCATAGTATTGACATGCAATTGATGGTAATGTTAAATTCTCCTTTATCTTTCATTTTCATCCTTTTACTTAAATTTTTAACATTACCATTAAATGAATTAGGATGTCTGAGAGTGGTTCCAACCTCATTATATTTCATATGGAGAAAGTATAATTTTAGACCTCACTTGAAATCCAATAGACTTATTATTTTTTTAGGATCTTGGGGTTAGGGGGATTTCAATGTTTCCATTGGATTTTTTTTTATGTAGTAGGGTATGGAACTCGCATTTAATGTTAGTGACATTGGTTTTCAATCTCCTCTATCATGACCTTAATAAAAATGTACTTGTCACTCAAACAAAATCTTAACTTGACATGCTATGTTTTTTCTATATTATGTTAATGCTTAGAGGGTGAAAGTAATGACAAAGATCCCAAGATAGGCAATGATTTTTATGATATGTAGGAATTTGTTATAGCATGACTTTTGGAAATCTAGAGGTCATCGAGAGCCTATTTGTTGATGTATTTTCGGTTAATACATGGGTTGCACTCGATGTTATTTTGGTTATGTAAACCCTTACATGCTATATAAATGAGAACTTGTAATTTTTGGACCTATGGTTGATGAAGATTATAACTACTATAGGAAAGATGTTATATGGTTTAACCCATATTTTTATTTGTTTTATCACAAATTCATCATTCTAGAAGATTTTTTTGATATATATGCATCAAGAAATATAAAAATATATATTATATAAAATTCACTCCCAAAATTGCTCCCAACCTGGGAGCTTTTGAAAACGTCACTCCTCGCTTCTCCTCTCCTTCCACTTCCACTTTCTGCTTCTACTCCCACTACTAAGCAACCTTGCTCCAGAAAAAACATGCATCACATTATTAATACCTCTATGATTTATGTCTAATGTGTGTGTTAATAGTTTTTATCTATTGCTACTCTAGTGATCCTCCCAATGATGGGGCAGTAGAGAAGACAAGAGATATGGCACCTTGACCATTTCCTTACATTAGTGATGAACAAGTGGAATGAAAGTGAAGGAGACAATGATACCAACTATTACTTGGTAGAGGGAATATGCATGCCACAAGAGATAGTGAAATAGACCATTGTTTGGAAGAGGGTGCATGCATGCTAAGGGCACATTGGTCACACCTTCAATTAATTCCATTTTAGTTGTTGTTTCAAATTTAGCGATTTCAGTTTTGGATAGAGTTTTTCTATTGTTATTTTTAGCATGCATGATCTATTCTTAATAAAAGGGTGGAGATCCTTAGTCAATTAGAATAAGTATGCATGAGAAATTCCCATCTTAGGTAGAGGACACAAATATCAAGGAAGGGATGCATGCTTGCATGCTCTAGTTCATCTTTTCATGGAGACACACTTACTTGGCACTCTTATCTTGCGACTATGGTGCACTAGGTGATCAAGTTAGGGCTATGATTTAACAAAGTCCAACTAGATAGGATTTTGCATGTGTCCATATTCATTGTAATATCTCTCCTCTTCCTATTCTATAAGCGAGATGAAAGGTGTGTCATTGTGTTAGTTATCGAGTTTTTATTTTGAACTATTGTAGTGTATCTTTTTCAGTATTCAATAGAAGATAAATGCAATTGAGATTTCAAATCTATGTATTTTCCATTCAAATTTTCCACAGTATGTATTTGTAAATCAACCAACTTATATCTACCTCTTTTTTATTGAAACTTTCAATTTTTCAGCTACTTGGTGTTTAGGTTATTGTTTCTAGGTGCAGAATTTGCTTATCATTGTTAATGAAAATAAAGGGATATAAATATAAAGGGGTATAAAAAAATTTAATGAAAAAATGGATACCTACAATATCTAGTGAAAGTAGGTGCTTTTTAAATTGCGGAGGTGTATTGGGTTCATATTGGTAGGGGGTTAAATAAATTGATTTTTAGAGGTATTTTCCAATATTTAGTCGAATTAAGGGTAATATTTAGTATTCCACGAACACACGTGCTATGTTAAGGGTTCATTGAGTTAATCCCCCATCGGTTTTGGAGGCCAATGTGCAAGTAGAGCTCATCACGCTCAGCTTGGATGTGAACCAATTAACCACTGAGTTCACCATAATGATTGAAAATTTGTCATGGACCAAATACATCAAAGACAAAGACAAAGTGATGCAATGGATAGCTCAAGGAAGTGGTTGGAGAATATGAAAGTCACTCATTATGATGGAAATCACACCACTCTAACTCTAGAAGCCTCTACATATTCAATATGATCTACCTCAACCAAACTACTTGACCTAAACTTTGTAGCTCCTACGGATTTTATAATTGTTTTGGATGAATAAATTGGTGTTCATTCTCTATAAATTTTCTTGTCCTTCCATGTTCAACATGGGCTCTCTCTCTCTCTCTCTCTCTCTCTCTCTCTCTCTCTATATATATATATATATATATATATATATAGATATATAGATATATATATATAAAGAATGAGCATGAATCTGTGTTAGTTCCAAATCTGTTAATCTTCAAAAGGGATCAAAAGTTTTGCAATCTAAAATAGATTTGTGCTTCAAGAGATTTGATCCCTCTTGGTGCTTGTTATACCCAAACGTAAGATGGATATTTGATGTTACACCCCATTAAGAAGGGTATATCTAGTTCTTCAATTCCTAACATAGAGTTGAATTTCATGTTTAAGGAATATATATATATATATATATATATATATATATATAGAGAGAGAGAGAGAGAGAGAGAGAGAGAGAGAGAGAGAGAGAGCATCTTAAATACAATAATTTTATGTCAACTTGTTATAAATAGATAATAATTGAAATTAGAAAATATCCATTAATTTATAAGATGAGGTTGATGTGTAATTCATTTAATTGCATTGAGAGATGCTCTAAAACCCAATATATGTGATGAAAATCAAACCTGGGGTCTACCAATTTCATCCTCAAATGGCTTCAACTTTGGAAGCCTGTGGGTTATGGGCCCACAATCTTGGTTCTTCCACCATAATTTACAACAACAAACTCGCGCTCCTTTAACCCCAAAATTCACTTTAATTTATGTAACTACAACTGACCACTTCAACAAATAGATTGTGGCCCCCCTCTTTCTTGTCCATGATTCCTTTACCAACATTGGATTCCAATCTCCGGCAAGGGTGTGACTGTTTCAGCCAAAAAAACTCCTAGAGTGCAATCCCTTTGGCCCCAAGCTCACTATCCATATTGATGTCACAAGACAAGGTCAAATGCAATTAGTTGGGGTTGGGTCCCACTATGAAGTTTGTTTTCAACCCCCTTTTCATTATTGTGACCTTATTTTTCCCCGTAGACCCGACCACATGGGTCTTACTTGTCTGAGTCCAACCAAGCCGACTGGGTCCTGTCTCAAGTTGAAGGTCGGGTTGGTCACTCTATTTGCAGGTTGACATATCATCAACATTCCACACTTAGCCCTTATTCATCCATGACCCCGACCACATTCCTTTGTTCCTCAATTCAAATGCCCGTGACTCAGTTTTGATGTTGTCCTCACACATTTAATTGTTGGCGTTCACACCCTCCTTCATAGGTGCTCTTTATATATAATCACCACCATAAATAAGTTTCGTCTATTGTATATTAAGGTTGTTCCATCATCAACCAAACATAAACACAACATAAATATATACAAGATTCATACCAAATTCTAGGCATAAAAGAGAGAACACGCTTATTCCGCAAATACACAAGATATATTCAAAATTTAGGCATGATTACATATAACGACCACTAAGGGTCAAATTACCTCTTGGCCTAGTTTCACAATGGTTGGTTGTTGTTCTTTGACACTTGTAGGAAACTTATACAAAGAAAAATAAATTCTAACAAACTCTAACAAAAGGAATATTGTCCTTGCCACCTAATCACCTTCTAGAAGCTCACAATCTCATTTGAATTTACATAAAATTTCAAAAAATCCATTATCTCTTCAATAACATCCATGACGCCCTTTCGAGAAACATCCTGAAACTAATTTTGGTTTAGGGTGGGTCAATGTTCCTACATCAAAATCCCGAGCTTGAAAATTTTCATGATCTCTTGATCATGTGCATCATTTTTGCATGTCATTCGTCACCATCTCAATCTCAATTTCCACATGTATCTCTAAATGAGCTACAACCATTCCTCACTGACACCTCACTAGCTCTCCTCCTTTGGCTCAGACTTTTGGCATCTCTGTTCACATCTTATGGAGCCTCTAGATCTTTCTCTTATCCTCTGGTTGTTGCACACTTTCTCACCTTCCCTCAACAATTCTACCCACAATCGTAGTTGCGGAATCGCCATACAACTTCTACCCAACCACCGCTGGAAGTTGTTCTCCTACAAAAAGATTTTTCTTCTTTGATACCACTTAATTAAGATCAAACCTAAGGTTTATCAATTTCATCCCATATGGCTTTAACTTTGGAAACATGTGGGTTATGGGACGACTATCTTGATTCTTCCACCATAAATTGTAGCAACAAACTCACACTCCTCTAACCCCCAAACTCCAATTTAATGTGTGCAACTACAACTGGCCACTTCAACATCCAAATCATGGCTCCCCTCATTATTGGCCATGATTCCTCTACTAACCTCAAATTCCAATCTTCGACAAGGGTTCAAGTTTTTCAGCCAATTTTTTTCTTAGAGTGTAATCCCTCTGGCCTCGAGCTCACGGTCCATCTTAATGTCGCAGGATAGGGCCAACTAGTGCTATTTAGGTCGGGTCTTGTTGTGAGGTCGGGGGTTAGCCTATGTTCATTTATCGTGACCTTATTTTATACCGAAGGCCCGAACACATGTGTGTAACTTGTCCGAGTCCAACCAAGTCGACTGGGTCCCGACCCGAGTTGAAGGTTGAGCTAGTCACTCTATTTGCAGGTCAACTTATTGTCAATGTTCCACACTCATTCCTTCTTTTTTCATGACCTCATCCACATTCCATCCTTCTTCGATTCAAATGCCCTTGACTCATTTCTGGTGTTGTCCTCACACATTTAACTATTGGTGTTCACACCCTCCTTTGCGGGTGCTCTCTGTATACAATCACCACAATAAACAAGTCTTGTCTGCTACAAATTAGGGTTGTTCCATCATCAACCAAACATAAACAAAATATAAGTAAATACATAATTTAGACAAGATTCTAGGCATAAAAGAGAACACGCGTAGGTTTCACAAATGCACGAGATAAATTCAAAATTTAGGCTTGATTACATACGATGACCACTCAGGGTCGAATGACCTCTTGATCTGGGTTCATATTGGTTGGTTGCTTTTCTCTGAAACTTGAAAGAAACTTATATAAATAAAAAATAATCCTAACATACTCTAACAAAAGGAATCGTGTCCGTGCCAACTAATCATCTTCTATAGGCTTATGATTTCATTTTTATTTTACATAAAATTTTAGAAAAATTGTGTCCTCTTCAATGACTGCAACCATGCCCTTTCTGGAAGAGTCCTGAAATCAATTTCGATTTGGGGTGGGTCGATGTTCCTGCATCAATAGGGTAGATGTATAGGCATTAGATGTAAACATATTTTAAATGTTGACTCTATATGTAATCTAAGACTTTATATGTAATGCTTTAAATGTCAAATTTATATGTAAGGTAAACTTAAATGAATCTATATATGAATACCTATAATTCTAATATTCATATATAAATTCAACTATTATCATTCTCTTTAAACTTCGAAGGCATGTAAACCCTCAAAAGACAATCGTGGTAAAAATCATCTAGTCCTGTGGTCCATTGCATGCTACGAAGGTATTGATATGGCGCAGACTTGGACGTATATTGTGGTTCCTTTTACAGATCATGTACGGTAAATGTCATATTCCATACAAAGGGTCTTTCTTCAGCTCGTTGTTATCGACTTCATGTTGCAATTTATCTTCCTTTACTAAAGTGTAGGCTATATTTTTTTTTACATATTTATTCATGGTATGCTCTCTTACCTATCTCAATTCATTTTGTTGGGCATCCATGGTTTCTCCGTGTAATACAAAATATTAGTAAAGTTTTCTATGCTCTCTTCACCTATCTCAATTCATTTTGTTGGGCATCCATGGTTTCTCCGTGTAATACAAAATATTAGTAAAGTTTTCTATTTTTTCCTTTCAAATCGTTATATTTACTTTTTTCATGTCTTATTCGGCATTAATCAGTTTCATGGATGATAATATATTATAGGCATGGAATAATGGATACTTGCACTTGTGTGAATTGGTATATTGATCAAATCAACGAGAAACTACGAATTATAAGGAGAGAATATAATCCATAGTTTACAAATATATTTAGGTAGTGGATCTAATTTTCTTGATTTGAGGAATATTGAAGCATGTGTAAAGTTGCATCAATACACAGTCTCGAGACCTTAACTTCAATCCAAGTTCAAAGTTGTGGGCCTTATACATGGTAAGTGAGATTGATTTTTAAGAATTAAATTTATAAATATGGAATTAGTTGATTTTTTTTTTGGAAGTAAGTTGAAAATTAGTAAATTTAAATATTTATTTCAATTTAATGGAAATTTCGATCAAAGTTATGGTTCCACATATTTTGAGCATAAAATTTTGGTTTTAGTATTTTAATTTATTTAAAACTAAATAAATTGTTGAAATAAAATATATATAGAAAAAGTGGGGTAATTTTTTTTTTTAAATAGATTTTTTATATTAGTTTAAGTCAGTGATACATCGTGAGGGGTTTCATGCCAAAGAAATCACTGTGAGGGGTTCCATGCCAAAAAAATCATAGCCTAATTCTTATCGGACTTGTTGGCCATAAGATAATAACATAAGCACATAATAAACAAAAACAAAGAACTAGAGAACCACATGCAGATAACTCCAAAGTACCAAAAAAATTCCAAGAACCTAGAAGCAACCAAAAATCATCACTGATCTAGAGGGTCAGCTAGAGCTAGGTTGTCCTATTGATGATCTAGTGATGGAGGAGAACTAAATGCACAATGAATATGGCCTTCCATATGCTTTAGTGTACCTTCCAGTCACTCCATTCTCTCAAGAATTCACTTCTGGCCATGCCGAAGACATACTACAAAGAGAGGCTAGCATGTCCATCATCTGCCACTGATTTTGTTGAAGGTTGTTCATGAATTTGATCAGCTCATTCCATTCCTCATGCCTATCCTGAGCAAGTTGTTCTAGGAGTAGAGTAATATGCTAAAGACTTTCATCCAACGAGTAAAAAGGGGGAGACAATTCAATTCTGCATAGAGAATCAACTTGTTGTGAAAACACCTCCTCCCCCAGGTCTTGGCTATCCCTTAGATGTACTGGCCCATGGCCCTGAGGCCCTACTCCTCAACGGGCATTCCCAAGTTGTCGAAGCATGGGACTTGAGAAAACAAGGTTGCACCAACTGCGTAGAAAGAAACACCTCCACTGAGTCCCCAACAAACCTCAACACTCGCATCCCCAATCTGCCCAGGGAAATGAAAAGAAACAAAACAATAACAAAATCCAATATCAATCAATGAACTTCTCTCACTCAAAAATCCAATGCCTTTCTCAAAAGGGCTCACGTTATCCCTGCACACAAACTCCTCTATATGATCAACCACCCTTGAAAGACAAACCCCTTCACAAGGCACCCTTTCAAACACAAAGACTAGGCTAGAACCCTAGAGCCACCACAATGTAGATGTAAGTCTACTATATGTAAGTAAAAATATATCATTTTAGCATTTTAAATTAAACCAGATTTAATAAAAATATACCATTCTAGCATTTTAAATTAAAACAGATTTAATTAGACACAAAATAAAATTATTTAACCTATTATAAAACTTTATATCAATTCATAATTTAAAGTCATGAAAATAGTCAATCCAAATAATTTTTTAATGAGTAACCTTCCTGTAAAACTATTGGAAGTAATGCTTCCATGTCATGTGTAGTTGTCATTGTGAGTACCTAGGCATCAGTCTAGAAGGCATTGATTCCAATGTATGAATTGGAGTCAAGCCTAGAATTTGACATCCCACAAGACGTATTTCATATTTTAAAACATATTTGGCAATTGTTGTAAATTTTTACTGATCAAATTTGACGTGTTTCATAAATCAGAAACTGTCATTTTGACGTTTAATTTAGGATTTGTCCCGTCAAAATTTATAGTACCCGTATTTTAAGTTAAAACCACCAAAGTCAGGCTAAGCCCACGTCATAACGCAAATGCATACAATACCTCTGGCTGACATGGCAATGGAGCCTGACACACTTTCATAATTTGAATCGTATAAAAGATTATATGGCTATAGTCCTTTCGTATATTTGAACTTTATGAAGGGATATCTCGCCCTAGCCAACTAAGAATAAATACATTGTAATCTAAGTGTTACATTCAAGGAACCTACCAACCAGTCTAGGTCAAGAATGTCAATTGAGCCATCAAACTGTAAGCTAGTACGTGATTGAAAAATACTAAAATTATACATGCCTTTTTTGGTGTGTAAAGCACTAAGAAGGGGTGGTGGGCTTGTTTTTGTTCCTTAGGCTTCTCGCAATTTTTCCACACTCTCCATCTTGTTTGATTTTGCATCTTCCAACATCGATGAAGAAGTATGATCGACAAATAAAAGTAGCCGAGGAACAACTGGTGATGTGAAGGGCAGTTGCAGTGTTTATGTTGGGTAGCGGAGGCCTCATGTAATGGTTTTGGGGTAGAAAACAAAAAAGTAGGATTAAATTATTGTAAAAACTCTGAAGTATGTGGAGCACAAAGTATAGTAGGATTGAGTCAAAGGGTAGTCCGCCCAAAAATAATGTAAAAAAATATAAATAGAGTCAGCCCGTACAGGGATCGCGGGCCAAGGAAGGGTATAAATAGAGCACGGCTCTATGAGGGAAAGGTAATTTTGGTTTTGGAAAAAGATGGAATGTAATGGGTTCTTGAGGAAGATAGTCTGAAAGTATCTGTAAGTCCATGTCAAGGGTTGGGGTAGTAGATAGAGGCTCTACAGTTGTGTGCGCATAGGCCTAGAAAGTTTGCAGATGTGTGCGCGGACCCCTGCAGCTGAGTGCATAGGGCGAATTTTGATGTATTGAGGATAAGTGGAAATAAATATAAGTTTCTTATGAAATTCTATGTTCCTTCTAAGCTTCATGAATCTGACTTTCATAATATCTGTTTTATCTAATCTGCTTATTGCATGAATGAATATAAATCTGGGTTCCTCTTAATGCGCGAACCAGTTGGGTTGGTTAAATGTTTGCTTAAAGATCCTGTTAAGTTGTAGCTTCATCCTCCAATAGAATAACGCACTAATAAGAAAAATATAATCAATCTGGATCTGTGCGAATACCAAGCAGCACGGAGCTTTAAAACAGTGCGCGGAACCTCCAGACCACATCAAGGCATCCCTAGGATACAGAAACATGATTCCAGCACCCTCCCCTGCTACCCTGAGTGAGACTTCAGTCCGCGCTCCACGGGTTGTTGCCAAAAAGGCCGGTAGCTGTGAGATTTGTTTGGCTAAATAACTCTTCTGAACCTGGGTCAGGCCCATATAAGCCAACAAATGGTTCCATTGCTGGGACCGGGATCTGCATAAGGGGTGTCTGGTGTGAAACACGGGGACTCTATAGAAAGGAACATTGAAAAGGATCAGGGATGGTAGTAGAGCAAGGGTAACTATGGCAAGCACGGTCCAGTTACCAGTGTTCAAAGGAGCAGGAGGCGAAGACCCAGTACAATTTTGGTTTGTGCTAACATCAGTATAGAATGCACAGCAAGTCGCAGATGATAATATCAAGAAATCCATCTTAGTCAGTGCACTACAGGATCGAGCACTAACATGGTACATGAAGTATTCAAGCGTCAACCCAACGGCGGGGATAATGGACATCCATACGGAATTAACAAAGGAATTTAGCCATCCAAAGTCAGAAGCACAGTCGGTTATAGGATTCAAAGAGATCACGATGATGCCTAGTGAGACCCCGTGGGACCTGGATCAGAGGTTGAAAAGCACCATTCGCAAGGCCAACATGACCCTGATGGATGCACAACACCGTGCTTGGTTTGTCGCATCATTAACGCCATATTTGAAGTCGGCTTTGTCACAACAAAAAATCTCAACCTAGGTGGAAGCGCTGGAGGCAGCAATACGGCTGCACGAAACCCCGATACAAGACCCAGGGTTGGGATTTCAGCAAATCCAAGCGTAGGTCCTGAATTTGTGTTTGGAAATACATAAGTTAAAATAGGAACAAACACCGTGTTTGGACATCCGTGAGGAAGTATGGTGTATAAAGTATAGGAGCCAAGGACACGATAAAGATCACTGTCCAATCAGGGTGAACATTGTGGTCACGGGGGACCGACACCATTGCGACCAGAGGCACAGGTAGTGCCGAGCGTGATCACCCCACTCTGGTGCATAATCTGTTAGGTAAGAGGAAAGCACAACACCGATAACTATCATCTATTGCCAAAATAAAATCAGAGCCCCCAACAACTCTTTTGTAACTTTTGTAGATCGGTGGGTCCCGAAGAAAGAGATTGTTGGAGCTATCGAATGTTGATGGGCCAGGTACCTGCCTACAGAATGTAGACTAAGGTGCGAGATCAGGATCCAACAGTGGCAATGGCACGTGGTGGGTTCCCGGGATTGGGTCAAGGATGGGGCAGAATGGGATTAGGAAGGGGTCACGGGCAGCTAATCTATTACAACTATGGAGGACTAGGACATTACGCATGGGATTGTACCAATCCAACCGGGATCTCATGCCCTTATTGTGAGCAATTCGATCATGAGTTGCTAGACTACCCCATGCTGATAGCACAGATTCACGACAAGAAGGCGGCGCCTCCTACAACAACACAAAACGTGTAGACAATGAGATCCGAACCACGCGACGATGAACCTACGGTAAACATGGTAGTGCAGAGTGGCACGACCACAGGAGTAGTCAATAGGGAGAACAATATGGAATCTAGGGAAAGCTTCACGGACATCTCTACTCGAGGTAGTAGGGATCGACCTGAGCTAGCTAGGGATCCCTCGATGTTGACTACCTTCTTAGACACATGCATAAAACTGCTTTGGGACAACAGGGAAGTTAAAGGGTTAGAGTAAGTGATTAATAGATGCACAGGATGGGGTGAACCTTGCGCAATCTGGAAGTTAGGAAGACGTGCATCGCAGACAGGTCGAGAGATGCAGTTAACAACATAGATTGGTGACTACGAGATGGATCAGGTCATTCTGGACCTAGGTTCGGATGCAAATGTATTGCCTAAATAGACTTGGGAATGCATGGGTAAGCCCACACTATAATGGTATCCTATTCAATTGTAGATGGCCAATCAATAGAAGATCTTGCCCATGGGAAGACTGGAAGTAATTACAGTAGATATCGATGGCGCAAGTACCTAGACGGATTTTGAAGTTATTGAAATCATTAACAAAAATAGCCTGTACCTTGTGTTGCTAGGAATAGACTGGGCCACTGACATGAATGGAGTTATTGACCTTAAACAAAGGAAGATGATATTTGAGAAGAATTCGCTCCGTGTAGTCGTTCCGCTAGATCCAACAGACAAATTGCGCTACACAAAGCCTGTGCACAATGAAGAAAAGGATGATGCACTGGAATGTATCTACAAAATTGCTACAAATAGGCCAAAAGAGGAGTGGAGACTCTCACGAGGCTACGATGGCTCATGCACTAGCGATTCAGAGGAAGAGGATGAGTGATGGCGAAATAGGGTGAACGGGGTAACCACGTTACACTGCAATATGATGAAGAAATCGTTGTATTGCGTTAAATGTCAAAACCATGCACTGCCAATGTATGATGGGCTGACAGTAGTGGATGAATTCCTGGTTAAATTTGAAAGCGCGGCACCAGAGTATGAATGGTTTGATGTGCTAAAATGGACATTGCATGCAACACCGGCACACTGGTGGAACACCCATGAAGGGACATTCGAAAATTAGCGAAGCTGTAGGTGCATGATGCACATACGTTTTGGGAACCCAGAGCTATGAATAACGGAGAAATACGATGGCCGAGATGATCCGCGCCTGCACCTGACCAGATGGACCAAAGCTTATGGTGTGGAGCCTCAACTAGAATGGGTGCACTTATTTTATCATACCCTGGATGTCATTCCACGGAACTAGTGTATGGAAACAAAGCTCAGACATGGCACCGAAGAGTGGGATATCCTACGCAAAGTATTTTTGTCGACATTTATTTTTGAAGACGAGTGGATGGATATTGTGGATGACGCATTACAACTGGTAAAAGCCACCATATTCAGAACATCACTGGAACCAGAGGAAGTCATGCCATCAGACTGGTCACGGCAATTGAACTAGGCCTTGACATGTTGCAATGTACAAGTAGAAGATGATGAGGATGACTCGCGTAACATCAGTATACCAAAATCTGAAGGGAGTCGCGAGGTGCGCAACCCCGAGATAGAAGATCCAGACATCATGGAACAATTGAAAATAAAGCAAGTAAATATCATAAAAAAGGAAGTGTCGAAGTATGCTACGCTTGGGGACTATTGGGACGACACCAAGGTTGAAAAAGTCGTCGAGTTGCTCAGAGAATACCGCAATTTATTCCCTACAAAAATTACGGAGCTGAAAGGGATTCTAGGAGACTTAGGAATGATGAAGATAATGTTGAAGCTAGATGCAAAGCTAGTGAAACATCGACCCTATCGATTGAATCCAAAATACAAAGCAAAGGTCTGCAAAGAATTGGACAAAATGCTAGCAGTTGGAATTATTGAACCAGTTGAAGAGTTTGATTGGGTAAGTCCTATGGTCATACAGGAGAAGAAACAAAAGGGTGAGATTCGCATCTACATAGATCTTCGGAAGCTCAATGATGCTTGTGTTAATGATCCATTTCCAACACCCTTTACATATGAGGTACTAGAAAATGTGGGCGGGCAGGAAGCATACTCCTTCACAGACGGGTTCTCCGGGTATCATTAGATCAAGATCGCACCAGAGGATTGGAGCAAGACAATGTTTACTATCGAATGGGGCTATTTTCAGTATACAGTAATGCCCTTTGGGCTAAAGAATGCGTTGGCAATATTTTCCCATATTGTGGTAGCTACGTTCAAGAAATTTATCCACCAGTTCTTAAAAGTCTACCTAGATGACTGGACCGTATTTGGCTTGGTTAAGAAACATTTGACAAGCTCACAATTGATGCTGGATACCTGTCGCCAGCACTAGATTGTGCTCAACCTAAAAAAGTGTACTTTCCTCATCCCTTTCGAGAACTTGCTGGGCCATGTGGTTTGTAAGCAAGGACTGATGGTGGATCTGACAAAGATCGTTGTCATACTAAATCTACAAGCACCAAGAAATGTAAAGCAGCTACGCACTACATTAGGACACATGGGCTACTACTGGAAGTTTATAAAAAGTTATGCCCAGATCATGGCTCCAATGGAATAGTTACTAAAGAAGGATGCTACATATTGCCGGAACGAGGAATGTAACAATGGCCTGGAAATGCTTAAGGAAAAGATGGCATCTGCCCCTATCTTGGTCTTTCCAAAGTGGGACATTGAATTTCATGTACATGTCGATGAGTCATGTATCGCGTTGGGTACGGTATTCACTCAAGAAGGAGAAGAGGGCATCGATCTCCCGATTGTGTTCGCGAGCTGTAGGTTGTCCAAAGCAGAAAACAATTACTCTACTACTGAGCGGGAGGGATTGGCAATGGTATACGCGCTCCAAAAATTCCGTCACTATCTACTCGGAGGACATTTTAAGATGTATACTAATCACTCTGTGCACAAGTACCTAGTGAATAAGCCTGTGTTGGGGGGGTGCATCTGTCGATGGTTGCTGTTGTTTCAAGAATACGACTTTGAGGTTGTTGTAAATCCAGGACGTCTAAATGCAAGTCCGGATCACTTGCCCTGAATTGAGACCAGTGAAGAATCGACAAATCTAGAAGAGGGACTCCTGGACGCCCAGTTATATGCCATGCATGTTTCAGATGGCCACTTTGAAGATATTATCCACTTTTTAACCATAGGCACTGTGCCACAGGGGTATTCTGTCCAGCAAAAGAAGGAATTAGTGATACGCACAACAGATTTCACCGTAATTGCGGACCACTTCTATAAGATGGGCAACAACAAAATATTGTGTAGATATGTACCAGAATTCAAGCATAGACAGATCTTGGCCGAAGCACATGGAGGGGTTGCTAGTGGACATTATGCGAGCCACGCCACAACCCAGAAGATTCTTTGCACCAGATTATGGTGGCCCACTCTACATCAAGATTCTAAAGCATACTGTTGGGCCTGCGATGTATGCCAACGGATGGGCAAAGCATCACGGAGGGATGAAATGCCCCTTCAACCACAGATGACACTACAGCCATTTGAGAAATGAGTGACCATCGAGGCCTTCAACAAAATTTTGGAGACCGCGTTGACTAAGGTCTGTAATGCGCAACGAAATGAATGGTACTTATGCATCCCTACTGTGCTATGGGCATACTGAACTACGTGCAAGAAGTTGATAGGCCAGACACCGTTTCACTTAGTCTATGGCAAGGAGGCCCTTATGCCTATGGAATATATTGTGCCTAGTCTGCGGATCGCAACACTCATAAGTATGGCAAACCGCAGGGTGTTGGAAGAAAGGCTCGCACAACTAGAAGAATTAGAGGAGAAATGATTTTTGTCTAGATTCCATCAGCAGGTACAGAAACAACGCAAGAAAGCATGGCATGATTGCCATATCAGGGTGCGCACCTTCAAAGAAAATGATCTAGTATTTCTTTATGACAGTAAGTTCAAAAAATTTCCAGGTAAACTACACATGCACTATCACGCAGATGCAATCATACAAGGAATGATGATCGTTGATATCAATACTCATGACAAGATGTCTGCATTATGGAAAAAGGGAGCAGGTGGCGAGAAATTAAGAGAAACAGTACGAGTCATATATGAAACGAGCTGCCACAAATTTTACACACGCAGGAACAGGCGGTAAGCAGTGAATTTGAAATTTGCATGGCTTATAAATCATCGAGGGCGGTCTACACTTCGAAAACACATATCACGCTATTCATTAGCTCTGCACAAGACATGCGCCCCACGATAGTGATCTGGCCGATGGAGAAGTAGGATTCTCTAAGGAGTATGGTGTTGACCACTGCGGGCGTCTCGCAAGCTACAACATCACTGGTAGGGGATGTACCGGAAAAGAGGGAACATGAAGCAGAATTGGTTCCAATGCCATCGCCTCGCCCTGGGACAGGCCGGTGCACTACAACAGAACAACAGGAGGATGGGCAGACGATGACCACAGGTAGATATGCAGTTAATAAGCCATATATGATGTCCCTCGAAGATTGGGATCTTGCGGATAGCAGCCAGGGTCTTGTAAAATTGCAACACAAGCTGCAGCAGATGGTGCAAAGAGAAGAGACAAAGGTCGAAAGTGGCTACAGTGGTACCAGGAGGTCCCGTATGTGGCTCCCCCGCTTGCGTTAAAATCCTGTGAGGGGGTGTCCTGTGTTAACCGAGCAGAGCAGAATGAGCATCATCAGTTGCGAGACGTAGTAGAAACACTGAAGCAGGAGTCGAACGAAGCATTGGAGGAGATAATGAAGGAGAAGCAGGATGACAAGAGCCACTCATCGGAAGGCGAACCGCGAAGCCAAGGCAGAAGCGTCTAGCCGCATCGGCGAGTGACTCGAGATGAGTCACGATGATTGTGTTGGGGGACTGCTGGGTAGCGGAGGCCTCATGTAATGGTTTTGGGGTAGAAAGCCCAAAAAGTAGGATTAAATTATTGTAAAAACTCTAAAGTATGCGAAGCGTGAAGTATAGTAGGATTGAGTCAAAGGGTAGTCTGCCCGAAAATAATGTAAAGAAATATAAATAGAGTCAGCCCGTGCAGGGATCGTGGGCCAAGGAAGGGTATAAATAGAATGCGACTCTTTGAGGGATAGGCAGTTCTGGTTTTGGAAAAATATGGAATGTAATGGGTTCTTGAGGAAGATAGTCTAAAAGCATATGTAAGTCCGAGTCAAGGGTTGGGGTAGTAGATAGAGGCTCTGTAGCTGTGTGCGTAGAGGCTTAGAAAGTCTACAGCTGTGTGTGCGGACCCCTGCAGCTGAGTGTGCAGGGAGGATCTGAATGTATTGAGGATAAGTGGAAATAAAGATAAGTTTCTTATGAAATTCTGTGTTCCTTCTAAGTTGTCACAAATCTGACTTTCATAATATCTGTTTTATCTAATCTACTTATTGCATGAATGAATATAAATCTGGGTTCCTTTTAATGCACAAACCAATTGGGTTGGTTAAATGTTTGCTTAAAGATCCTGTTGAGTTGTAACTGCATCCTCCAATAAAATAGCGCACTACTAAGAAAAATATAATCAATCTGGATCTATGCGAATATCGAGCAGCGCAGAGCTTTAAAATAGTGTGTGAAACCTCCAAACCACACCAAGACATCCCTAGGGTGCGAAAACCTGATTCCAACACCCTCCCCTGCTACCTCGGGTGAGACTTCATTCCGTCTTCCCGGGCTGTTGCCGAAAGGACTAGTAGTTGTGGGATTTGTTTGGCTAAATAACTCTTCCGAACCTGAGTTAGGCTCATATAAGCCAACATTTTAATTCGACAACATCTTTGCCGAGGCTAATCAGAAGTGACACCAAAACAGAAATAATGGTACGGCTCCCTGTTGCGAAAAAGTTGGGCTCAAGAAGGGTCGTGGACGCCCAAAGAAAATTAGAAGCTCGTTACTTACATACTATAGCACAGCCATGGAAGCTAGAGGGCTCTGCGGCAGAAAGTTGGGTGCTGAGATAAGAAAGCGCTGGAGATTGCATTGGGCTAACTATCTAAGACCAAATATCAAGGGGAAAAATTCAGCATGCAGGAAGAGAAGACTATTATTCAACTTCATGCTCTACTGGGAAATAGGTGGTCTGCCATTGCTACTCACCTTCCCAAGCAAACAGACAACAAAATAACAATGAAAAGGGGTAAGCAAAAGGTGGACCTTAAACTCATTCAAAACAGTAGTCACTGCCATGCTATTTTCTTGAAAAGCAAGGATAGTTATTGATTTGAGGCTCTTGCGATCTATATTATGTGTGGTGTTGTCTTCCAGAGTCATTGCATACAAATTTTTGGAATCGATGTTTCAAACCATTTTTGGTAGTTTATGAATCCCGAAAAATGATTCTAAACGTGGATTCCAAAAATTTGTATGTGATAACTCTGGAAGACAACACCACAACCAAAATTAAGTCGCTAAAATTAAATGTTAGAGCTTTCTACTAAACTTTCCCTCATCAATTACTTCAAAATTGACCAGATTTACTAGTTTTCAAGCCCCAAGTAAGTTGCCTTCTTCAACCATTTTCAATCTCATTCTGTTGTTTTTTATTTCTTTCAGGCTTGTCAAAATGAATTTCTGAGAGGTCTATTCTTTTACAGGAATAATATATATGTCACGTTAAAAAAATGTCTTAAATATTAGAAAAATAGCCTGTGATTTATTCCATCATGAAGTGCTCAATTACCATTTAAAAAAGCCCATGCTTATTTTGACTATTTTTATTTTTTCTAGTGGCCCCTTGGCTTATTTTGACTAAAAATAGCTTGTGATTTATTGCATAATAAAGCACTCAATTACCATTTTGAAAAGACCAAGCTTATTTTGACTAGTTTTGTTTTTGTGAGTGCCCTAACTTATTTTGACTAAATTTGTATTTTAAGTTTTTAACTAAATGCTTTGAATTCAACTTTATTTTTACTGTAGTGAATTTCTCTTTAAAAAAAAAAATTATATAGTTATTAAGCTAATCTTTTTTTACAATAAAAGTAATTATTGAAAATGTTACAAACTCATCTTTATTTAACATACCTATTTAGATTGTCAACCACTTCTAATGTAGTTGTATTTGGAGGATTCAACTCGTACTAAGTACATGATTAGAATAAGTGATGGTATTCTCTAGGGAAATGTTTAATAGGAAGGATTTCTTTGTGTAATTGGCTATATATTTAGTCTATGATGTGGACATTAATGTGAATCTAATTTTTTAAGATGACAAAATCATAGGCTCATATTTGATATATTATGAAAATGATTAGTTAACAATGTTCAAATGGAGATGATGAGTTGATTACCCCGTAGATAGATTGTAGAGTTTGCTTAGTCTTGACATTTTTCAACGTCATGGTTTTAGTAATAATGTGTTCCAAACATGCGTATTGGATATCAAATTAGTTGAAAGGATATACAAATATTTTAAAAAATATTTAGCTATCATTACTGGATTTATTATTCAAGTAGTTCACAGTTGGTTGAAAATACACTTATAGGGATTAAAGTTATCTTGGTATAAACAAAGAATTCAGTAAATAAAATATGTAGTGAGTAAATAAAGATGTGTGTGCCTATCTGTAAATAAAATATTTGGTGAAAATAAGTTATTAAGAAATAGTTAAACATGTAATTATATGTTTAATAAATTTGGCATATGTGGTAGATTATTGGATTTAAATAAATTATAAAATGGATAGTAGTTAAATTCTTGATATTTAAAAAAAATAACTCTATCTCATTTACTTGTAGTTGAGAATCCTCATCATCTTAACTATATGGCTTTCTTTAGTTTCTTTCACATGTCAAAATTTATGTACATAATCAAAATTATTAACTCCCAAAGGCTAAAAATCTTTATAAAATCTTTAAAATATGGTTGTATACTAAGTGGAAACACATATGCTAACTTAGGAAGAAACAAGGCACTCTAAGAGGGAGATTAAAGGAAGTGGAGACATGGTGAAACACATATGCTGAGAAGAAACAAGGCACTCTCATAGGGAGATTAAAAGAGGTTGAGATGAAGGAATAGTTGTAAGAGAATTTCTAGATAAGGTAAGTCACACTCACAAATTTAAGTAGAACGTAAAATGAAAGGCATGAAAAATGCCAAAACGTCATCAAATTTTCATTTGACGGGCTTCCATATTTGATGGGCGGAAGGGTTTGTAAATTCCAAGCCTGGTTGGAGTCATTATCTAGAGATATCGAAGTCAGTGTTGTAATTTCCTATATATGTAGTTGTTTTTTCCTATATATGTAATTGTTGAAATGAATAATATACAGTGAGATTTGTGTTGTGCAAAATCACTCTCTATTCTCTCTTCTAGTTTTCTGTCATGATATCAGAGAGCAGAGGGCCTGTCTCCTTCCTAGGAAAGCCAAGAATATGTCAGGGATCGTAGGAATTATTATTTTTTACATATTAATATAGAGTGTGTGAGATGAGAAACTAAATTAGTGTGAAATTTTTTTGTGCTCTTTACGCTCGTGTGTTTTGTGAACTTGCAAATCTGAGTGTAGTGGGAGACCTTTTTTTTCACTCTTTGCTGGCAGGAGACTTTCCCAAACGTGTAACTCAGATCCAACGTTATTGTCGGCCCTGGCCATGCTTGGTTCTGGATGCGACTGTGCCATCTGGGTGGAAATCGAAGCCATCCTGAAGCTCGACATCTTGCCTGATCACGTGAATCCGTGCAGGGCAGACACACACCTCAAATACGCTGCAAGTGTCGACATGAATTTAACCATGTTCGATTCCATTTCACCGTGTCGAATGACAACATACATGCTCTTTTCTGAAGCTGTTAAGAGGGTAGAAGCACCAAGTGCGCAGGCCAACATCAAGGTTGCGGATTGGAAATTTGCAGAAATATTTCAAGATCAGGACCGCGCCTGCAAACTAGTGATTAGATCCTGAGCCATTCTAGAATTTTTGAAAGGCCAACGGATCGTACCTAAGGTGAAATCGCCCTGACGCAACGGGAAACCATTGATCTGGGTCCGATAATTGATTGATGGATCTGAGATTTAGTTGTGGGAATTTGAAGAGCATCAGGAGCATCAGTATTTGTGGAGGAAGGTGTCAACGGTAACGTCGTCAGCCCACAATGGTCAAAGTAGAAGAGTTTGATGACCTAGACGGAAGGCCGAGAGCTGGAAAGTGAGAGGACTGTTTTTATGCCATGGTAGCTTTTTGCCAACATTTGTGGTGAAGACAATTAATGTTAAATTTATTCCAAAAGAGGTCCATGTCGCAGAGAAAATGTTGCCCATGAACGAAGATGTGACCTAGTAATTTGGAAGGCTTGTGTTCAAATTTTAAATATGAAGTCATAAAATATTTGTTTATCTAGTTTGTATGTTTGTGGTGTGAGTTGCAGTAGTTTTCTGTTTTTTCAGTTTGTTGTATAAAATGATTGGTGGTTGCTAACCTGGAAACTGGTTGGTGGTTCTTAAATTGGTAGTTTCAGTGTAACATTGATTCTTGTATAAGGTCAAGTTGTTTGATCAACTCTTGAGCACGTTTAGTATCCAGATCTCCATCCTATCAATTGGTGGATAGTTGCTAGTATCCGACAGATGGTGGTTGGTCCATAGGATGATTCAGTACTTGATGGCTCTTATCACGGATTCGAGTTGTCAATATTGTTGATCTTGCAAAGTTCATCAACAATAGTCATAGGCCTTTTAATGGAGGTCAAGCAACAACTCGAAAGAGCAATGTTGTAAGATTCTAAAGTAGATGTGGGTGCTGATTAAGACCAGTTAGACAGAGATTTATGTATAGTTGCAATATGTGTTTTTTCTTGTTATCCATATAAGCATCAAGAGAGGATGTTGGAATTAATGCTTCCATGTCCAGTGTAGTTATCATTGTGAGTCATTATTGATTCCAATGTATAAATTAGAGTAGAGGTATCTAAGTAATTGTGTAATTTCCTGTAAATGAATAATATACCGTGTGAAATTTGTGTCGCCCAAAATCACCTCTCCCTTCTAGTTTTCTATCAAAAATTGGATTGAAAATAGAAAATTGAACGCATATGCTTAGAGACCGAGACCACTGCTCCACAGTTTTCTATCAAAAATTGAATTGAAAATAGAAAATTGAACGCATATGCTTAGAGACCGAGACCACTGCTCCACAGAAAAACCCTTCATCGATGGATTCTTTTCCAGCAAAGACCAATCTTAAAGCACTGTAAGATGCGACTATTTGCTTTGATTACATTGACAGCTTAAACTAAAGCTCATTATTAATAGCAATTGATGCAGGGAGCTTGATGCAACCATGGATATTGCGGAGCTTTACCAGAGTCACCCATCGCGAATTCTTTAACAACATTAATAAACTGATTTTGTCACACATCATCAATGGAGTGATGTGCATGTGCAGCTCCTCCTAGGTCTTCTACCTCATTCTGCTGCCTGGGCACTTTAGGAGGCCGCAGTTCCAAATCGCAATAGTATTCCCCATAGAGATACGAAGCGAATCCCCACAAGGACAGCACCAGCGCCATGCCCTTCTCCGCACTGAATTTCTCGTGGAACAAAACCACCCCTAGTACCTCAGTCAGCGGAAGCGTAACGGCCATGATCACAGCGCTCAACAGAGAGCTCGCCAGGGACGTCACGCCGTACAACCCAATGTAAAAAAACTGCCACGCCACTGCAGACCATACGATAACCATGGAATAATCGATCTTACCCACACTAAAGTCGTTGGCCTCCCTGTGCAGAGCCTGGAACTCTCCCTTAATGAGCATGCCCACTGTACAGAAAACCGTAGCCACAACAGACATTACTACTTGCATCTCAATAACAAGCGTAGACGTTATTTGGCGCTTTGTTTTTCTGTAGGTAAGCTCAATCAAGGGAATAAGGAAACCATAGAGGGCAGCTGCAGCGAGCGTTAAGACGAACCCGAGCACGTACTGCCTATTCGTTACTCCCGCAGGCCTGTCACCGCTTGTATGGAAGGCAAGCAACACTGAACTCGCGGTGAGCAAAACCACAGAATTTATGGAGAGAGGGCTGAACTTTTGCCCCACCAACAGTAACGCGAAAACGGCGTTGAAGCCGAGCTGGCTGGCGACCAAGACAGACGAAGTCGAAACGGGCAGAACTGAGAGGCCATAGGTATATATGTAATTGTCGGCGCCCATGAGAATCCCGATACCACATGAGGCCAGTAAGAGGTTGGGGGTGATGTAATTTTCTCTGTTGGGCTGCTTTCTATACGATAAATAGAGGGCAGGAGGAGAAAAGGCCAGCCAGCAGTCTCGAGCCCAGCACAGAGCCATAGTTTGGATCCACCGTGCAGGAAATAAAATCTTGTCAACAGAGGCCCTGCAATTGAACCCGTAACTAAGGCCGCGATGTTGAGGAGCAGGAGTATCCAATGCCTCGAGCTTTTCTTTGTGTTGGTTCCCTGGGCTTGCATTCTTTCGACGCCTGTATCAGCCGCTGCTTCCATGTTCTCATTCTCAGACATACCTAAAGTAAACCCTATGGAATGATTCGATGACCATCCCTCTACGGGAGCAGAGTTATCAATGGCCGAAGTTTTAACATCTGTTTCTCATTGACGGACCAACCAGTGAGGGAGGGGCATCTTTATGTCTACTGCGGATTCTTGAAATATTCTGCGATTCTATGGACATTGCGGTATTCCGATAATCCGCAATTGATTTAATCTGAGGGGTCGTAGTTGACTTTATGTCTATTGCGGATTCTCTAAATAATCTGCGCCAGCTCAAATAATTGAGTATTCCGAAAATCCGCAATTGAGTTAAGCTGAGGAGTCGTAGTTTATATCTATTGCAGATTCTCGAAATAATCTGCGCCACCTCAAATAATTGAGTATTCCGAAAATCCTCAATTGAGTTAAGCTGAGGAGTCGTAGTTGATTTTATGTCTATTGCAGATTCTCGAGATAATCTGCGCCAGCTCAAATAATTGAGTATTCCGAGAATCCGCAATTGATTTAAGCTGAGGGGTCGCAATTGACTTAACACCTACCTGCCCTAATAGTAGGTTACGCTTGCTTCTCCTTACTGTCTTATATATTAATTGTTTCATTTACGCTTGCTTCTTTTCTAAAGATCTTTCTACTCTAATATTGTTGTCTCCATGCCCTCTCCAATTTATTTAATATTGTTGTCTCCATGCCCTCTCCAATTTATTAAATAGGTTGGAGTGGCTTCAATATTTGGAAACATTTATATATATCTTCGATTAAGAGTCAAAATATTGTTGTCTCCGAGCCCTCTCCAATTTAATATTGGGATATGTTGCGGTGGTTTAGATATTTGGAAGCATTTATATATATTTTAATTAGAAAATAATAAAGGGTTAAAAGTAATATAAAATTTAATAAAATGTTATAGTTTAATAAGTATTAAATTTAAATGTTAAGTCAATTAATAATTAAAAAGTTAAAAATTAATGAAAATAATAAAATTCATTTTGTTATAATGTAATTTTGTTTTTATTAATAAAATTATGGATTATTTTTAAATAAAATAAAATTATGATGATGATGTTGTTTAGATAATTCTTTTCTGCATCCATCACATAATTTAAAAATTGATGATTAATGTCCACTAACACCAATGCGGTCTATCAGCCTTAAAGAAAGAAAGAAATAAATTACGAATCTTTAAAATTTTATTTTTGTGATTAAAAAAAAGGGAAAGAAGTGCTCCAATATCACTATAGTAAGGCTAGCTAAACAAGTCAAGAAGATTGGAAGTGTGGAAAATGTTATGGAAAAGAAAGAAATTAATTAGGAATCTTTAAAATTTTATTTTTGTGATAAAAAAAAAGGGAAAGAAGTGCTCCAATATCACTATAGTAGGGCTAACTAAACAAGTCAAGAAGATTGGAAGTGTGGAAAATGTTATGGAAATGAGAACGGATCTGAGCAATAGCCGAGCAATCTAAGAGAAAGTGTTTTTCATCTTCCACCCTCTTAGTATCACAAAGGTGACATATTCTTCCGTTCTAGCGAGTTTTGGGAATATACCATTGCTTGGTTTCACTTCAAAGCTCATGAGAATTGGTTCTTATCTTTGCATTGTTCATTTTTTCTTAGTACTGGTCAAGGCAAAGAGATAATTCTAGTTAGCAAGGGTGGGGTTGATCACCTCCTTATAACACCTTAGCTTCATTTTTCCCTCCAACTCCTTATCATCCCACAGTTTATCCTTAAATTTGGAGGTGATAGTATTTTTTATACTATCCTTATTCTCTAAGATGATCTCCTCCTTTATCCTCCATTGGTCAAGCCAAGATTAGGCATCCTTATGCCACCCACGCTTGAGATAGAAGTGGGAGTTTTTGCTAGAGTTAGAAGCAATTTTGGGGAGCTTTGTGGTTTCCAAGTTATAAATCTTATTCTTATAAATCAAACACCTAAACATAGTCATGCTTTCAATGGGGGAAAAGCCAGCTTTGATCAAGAGGATAGGAAAGGGAATATTTTCTTTGATCTTGAGTTTGTAAGTTATAAATTGCTTTTGAATCTTCTTGATCTTTCTCCACGATTCTCTAGATATACCGCAACCCCAAACCTCACATCCATATAAGATAACAAGGATGACAAGAATCTCAAAGAGGGACCTTTATTTGCTCCAAATCCAAAGATGAATTAACTTACAATTGTTTTTAATCTCATAACAAGCTTTCTAACCCCCAATAATCATTTCCTCAATGTTATAATTCTAGTTGAGTTAATGATGGATGTAAATACCTAAATATTTGTATGAAGAAACTTGCTCCAAGTAATTGTTATCATAGTTGAAATTACCATGGTTGATCTTTTTTAATTTAATGATAATGATGACTTTAGTCTTTTCAGTATTAATAACTGTCATACCCATTTTGGAGTAGTAATCATGAAGAGTCTTAAGCTGCTTGTCAAGGTCATCATGGATTTTGGTTAGAAAGACGATATCGTCAGCATAAAGGAGAAGAGAAATGACTATACCAGCAAGCTCGGGGCCATTGCAACCCACAGTTTCCAAACACTCCTCTAGCTTATCGATGTAAATGCCAAAAAGGGTAGAGGATAGGGTGTAGGCTTTAACCTTGTACAGAAATTACCTGCATACGAATTCTAAAACACAGAAAATAAACAATGCAATAGCATAACACATAAAACATATATACACAGAGATTTTCCCCTGGATCCCAAAACCGGGATTACCAACTTGATTTTTCATGTTATGTTCCTTTCAATGTTACAATACATATTTATACATGCTGAAGTATCCAATACCATGTATCAAAAACCATCGCGTCCCAAACCATGGACCAAAAACCATCGCGTCCTCAAACCCCCTGTAACTCCCCCCGCTATGAAATCGGTGCAAAGAAGGGGGGGCTTCGCCCCCTTCTAACCCCTCGGCTAACTATGTGGCCTAGTCATGGAAAGAATATAACACAACCCAACATTCTCCCACTTGTTGTTTTCTTTCCACAGGGGGCCACGAGAGAGCTTAGTCATTTATCCAGCCCTGCAATGCCCATTGTTTCTCTACACTAAGAGAACTTCTCAGAGCTCACATATTTTGTCAATGCATCTGCAGTACTCTTCAAAGTGTCCACCTTTACCAGCAGCACCTTTTTGTCTTCTATCATATCCCTCACAAAGTGATACTAAACATTAATGTGCTTTGTCTTTGAATGATATGTAGGGTTCTTTGCCAAGAAAATTGCACTTTGGCTGTCACAGTCTATCCTTATAGCTCCCTATACTAACCCCATACTTGAACACAATCTCTGCAACCAAACTACTTCCTTGCTTGCATGAGTGGTTGCCATGTATTCTACCTTTGTAGTTGATAGTGCCACTGCAGATTGTTTCTTACTCATCCAACTGTCTACACCTCCAAATAGGTTAAAGACATACCCACCTGTAGATCTTCTCAAATCCAGATCTCCATCCAGCCCAGTCTACATCAAGAAAGCCACGAATATCTAAGACTCTATCCAATCTTGGCCTTCCTTGGTAGCACAAACCATAATCACTAGTGCCATGCAAATACCTAAAAACCCGCTTCACTACTATCCAGTGTTCCTTCACTGGTTTTGACATAAACATGCTCAATACTCCACTGCATGTGCAATGTCTGGTCTAGTATAGAACATCGCATACATTAGGCTACTGACTACACTTGCATATGGAACACGGGACATGTCCTCTTCCTCTTCTTGTGTCTTGGGACACTGTTCAATATATAACTCTACACCTATAAGAATAGGAACCTTCACCAGTTTACTATCCTACATATTAAACCTTTGCAATATTATCTCGACATACTTCCTCTGGTTTAACCAAAGCTTCCTCTTTGTCTGATCTCTTTTAATTTCCATGCCCAAAATATAGTTTGCAGCACCAAGATCTTTCATGTCAAATTTGGAGGACAAATGGGTCTTCAAATCCTGGATAACTTCTTTGTCATTTCCAACCAGCAACATATCATCCACATATAAGACCAAATAAATAACATAGTCACCAATTAATTTAAAATACACACAGTGATCTGCTTTGCTTCTAGTGAAGCCAAGTCCCCGTATAAATGTATTAAATTTCTGATACTATAACCTCGGTGATTGTTTTAACCCATATAGAGACTTCTTTAACTTGCATACCAGTTCTTTCTTACCCTTCACCACAAAGCCTTCAGGTTGCTTCATGTAGATCTCCTCTTCTAGATCCCCATGAAGAAATGATGTCTTCACATCCATTTGTTCTACCTCAAAATCAAAAGCAACAATAATAGATAAAAGTGATCTAATAGAAGTTACCTTGGCAACAGGAGAAAAAATATCACCAAAATCAATTCCTGACACCTGGGAATAACCTTTGCTACCAATCGAGCTTTGTAATTCTCCACCTTTCCTTCTACATTTGTCTTCTTCTTGAACACCCATTTGCTGCCAATGGGTTTCCTTCCAGCCGGAAACAACACCAGATCCCAAGCCTCATTTTTGTGCAAAGATACCATTTCATCAACCATGGCCTCTTTCCAGAGCTTTCCATCCTCTAAATATACTGCTTCCTTCACAGTTCTAGGGTCATCATCAGTAATAGATAAAGCAAAATTTGAACAGAAAGAAGATGGACTATACCATTTTGGCTAACTTCTTTCTCGAACTAATCTTCTCACACCCGGAATTTGTGGCTCTTCATCTTTTGATTCCTCCTCTACTGTAGAGTCTGATTCTTCCTCCTTTAGCTCAAACTCTACCTTCTCAGGTTCCTTTGGTTGGACTTCATGTTTAATAACATATTTCACCTCTCTAAATACCACATCTCGGTTGTACACAACCTTCCTTATTACTAGGTTCCAAATCTTATAACCCTTTAAACCATCCTTATATCCAATAAAGATGCACTTTTGAGATTTACTATTCAACTTGGTTCATTTCTCCTTTGGAACATGTACATATGCATCACATCCAAATACCCTCAGATTTGAAAGAGAGGGTTTCTTACCAGTCCATACCTCTTGTGGAGTCTTATCCTCCAACGCTGATGAAGGTGATCTGTTGACCAGGTAATATGCTGTCTCCACTGCCTCTACCCAGAATTCCTGTCCTAACCCGACACCACTGAGCATGATTCTTTACATTTCTATCAACGTCTTGTTCATTCTTTCTACAACTCCATTTTGCTAAGGTGTATATGGAGTAGTCTTCTACCATGCTATACCACACTTCTTACAGAATTCTTCAAATTCCTTACTAAAAAACTCTCCACCGTTATCTGCCCTCAACACCTTTATCTTCTTCATTGTTTGGTTTTCCACCAGAGCCTTAAATTCTTTAAACCTGTTAAAGACTTCAGATTTCTTCTTAAGGAAATATATCCATGTATTCCTTTGAGAAGTCATCTATAAATGATACATAGTACACAGAATTACCCAGTGATGGAACCTTCACAGGTCCAAACACATCACTGTGCACAAGCTCTAATATCTATTTCGCCCTCTTACCACCAGAGGGGAAACTCACCTGATTCTGCTTCCCATATACACAAGTTTCACAGAAATCAAAATCGAGAGAGATATTACTCATACTTTCTACCATACCTTTACCATGAAGTATACGAAGGCCCTTCTCTCCAATATGTCCAAGCCTTTTATGCCACAGCATGGTCTTCTCTCCAGAGACCACTAGATTTTTTGCTCCACTTTCAGGAACCATAGAACTGTTGCACCCATCAACAACAATGCTACCTTACAGCTTATACAGAGTTCCAATTTGAACTCCCCGCATCAATACCAATGCCCCCCAAACCATCTTGCAGGTATCCTTCTCGAGCACTATTTTTACACCTGCACCATCCATCTTGCTTACAGAAATCAAATTTATGGCTAATGCAAGAATATGCAGAACATTCAGAAGTGTTCTAACCCTTCCACCTTGCAACTTCAACTTTACTTTTCCACAACCAACGATTTTAGCCTCCCTGTCATCCCCCAAGAAGACATCACCATCATCATATTTATCATACTCACAGAACCACTCTCTATGGGGAGTGAAGTGAAAGGATGCACCTGAGTCAATCAACCATGCCTCATGATCTACATGTGTACTTGAAGAAGCCAAGTACATATCCCCACCTTCATCTGAGGTGGTTTTCACCTATGCAGAAGGAGCATCATCAGATCCCTTTCCTTTATCAAGAGCTTTAGATTTACAGTCCTTTTTGTAGTGCCCTTCCTTTTTGTATTTCCAGCACACCACCTTTATAGGTTTTCTTGGAGATTTAGATCTCCCTTTAGATTTAGATCTCCCACTCGATGACTTATTTTTGTTTCTATTATGGGATTGTCCTCATACAGAAAAGGCATCACCATTCTGGCTCTCCATATTTTTCCATCGCATCTCCGTCAGCAAGGATGATACTATTTCATCAAACTACAAGGCAGTTGTATTGCTACCTATTGCAATAACCAGACTATCCCACAAATCTAGTAGAGAACACAACAAACTGATGCACTTATCTTCATCTGAAATTTTAATGTCAACAGATAATAACTGACTTACCACAGTATTAAATGCGTTCAGATGCTCTATCACCGAGTCTCCATCTTTCATCCTTAGGTTATACAACTTTTTCTACAGGAACAATTTATTCACCAGAGACTTAGATTTGTACAAAGTCCCTAACTTGTCCCACAAAGCCTTAGCCGCATCTTCCCCTGATACATTCAGTAATATTGAATCTGAGACACACAATTGTATTGTGCTCTTTGCCTTCTGATCCAACTTCTTCCATTCTTCATCGAACACTCCTCTTGGTTTAGTACCCGGATCTACTATGATCCACTGATCTTTGTCCACCAATAGATCTTCCATCTTGAGTTTCCACAACTCAAAACTCTGACCATTAAATTTCTTGATCTCTATCTTTCCACTGCTTGTCATCTTCTTTCACCACGAGAATTGATCTTGCAGATCTCCCACTAAATAGGGTCTTCCACATGCCCAAGTGAAACCCCTCAGCAACAAAGAAGTCCCCTTGAAGCCAAAACAACTCTGATACCAAGTGTAGGTTTTAACCCTGTACAGAAATTACCTACATATGAATTCGAAAATGTAGAAAATAAACAATGCAAGAGCATAACACATAAAACACATATACACAGAGACTTTCCCTTGGATCCCAAAATCGAGACTACCAGCTTGATTTTTCATTATATTGGCTTCAATGTTACAAGACATATTTATACATGCTGAAGCATCCAATACCATGGACCGAAAACCATCGCGTCCAAAACCATGGACCAAAAACCATTGCGTCCAAAACCATGTGTGAAAAATCATGCACAAAACCATAAGTAGGTCCACCCAACATAATATAGGGTCCAAAAACAAAATTTTCTTCGACGCTGCCCCGAACCCCATAGAGTGGGGTTACCTGCACCCCTCAAACCCCCTGTGACTCCCCTCGCTACGCAATCGATGCAACAAAGGGGGGGCTCCACCCCCTTCCAACCCCCCGATTAACTATGTGGGCTAGTCGTGGAAAAATTATAACACAACCCAACATAGGGGACACCCTTGCTTAACCTTGATATTGCATTTAATTTCTTTAGAATGCCATGCATTGATCTCAAGCTTGGCAACAACATTCTCATAAAGATGAATCACATCAATCCTTAACTCAAGAGGAACAATGTCGAAAGCCTTTCTAAAGTAAAAAATAAAATAGAAGAGATCATTTTTACTATTGTGACACTCCTCAACAATGATCCCAAGAGTGACAAGATGACCAATAGTGAAGTGACGTGTCCTAAAACAAACACACTACCTTTGAAACTCAAGCCAAATGTATCACCACTAAGCCACAGGTTCCCAACATTGCATTTATTAATCACAATGTGTGGTCCTATGCAGATGTGTCAAGCATACAATTCATATGCTCTGACTCATCCTTGTGACAAGCTCACAAATAGACGACTCATATCCAAATTATGGTAATCGAATGGCTATAGTGGTACAATGCAACACTTCGATTTGATTGACTACCCTCTGAACTCATCATTTTACATTATTTGTTTTCCTACAAATCACTATTTTTGTTGCATTATTTGTTTCCCTACAAACAACTGTTTTTGCAACGACATGATAGGGTTTTGTTTCTTATAAATATATATTTTTAAAACTTAAAGGTGAATTTGTTTGTATATATTTATGTAGTCATTATTTTTATTATTTAAAATATTACATGTAAATTTTATATTAAAAATAAATAATTATAAATTTCTCAATAAGCCTGTTAATAAAATAAGAATTATTTTCTTTTTTTATATATAAAATTTATTTAAAGCATAAAATATTATAGATGTAGTTAACATTGAGATATTTTATTTATAATTTATATTCTACATATTAAAATGTCAATAAATGCTCTAATCATATTTACAAATAGAAAATAAATAGAAAAAAATACATCTACGCACATATATAAGTTAATGAATTATAAATCTTCCCCATATAGTTAGTTGACATTAAAATATTTTATTTATGATTTACATTATACACATTAAAACATTTATATATATTTGTTATTCACGTTTTAATGTGTTACAAGTTAATTCTACGTTTAAAAATGAAAAAATTATAAATTTCTCAAATACATATACATATAACTATCTTTTTTATACTATTAATAATTTTAAAATATTATATATAAATTTATATTAAAAATATAATAAATTACATATTTTCATTCTTTAATATTAAAATATTTTATTTACTTTTAGTAAATTATTTTTGTATTATTATTATATTTTATTTTAACTATTACATACTAGTCAAACATAAAATAAATTACATATCATATAATATAAATTATATTATTTTTACTTTAATATACCTCCACATTACCTACCAAAAAAATATTAAGTGTATTACTTCCACTTATTCTTAAGTTGGCATTATCGTCCTTAATATGTGTAGGAACATATTGTCCTAGATAAGTGCAGCAATGTTGGTTCTTTAAGCTAAAATTCAATCTCCTAGTTCATGCAAAGGAATCATTTTCTTCCACTTATTGTCATGTTGGCATATCGTCTTTGACATGTGTATCAACATATTGTTTTTATAAGTGTAATAATTTTGGGTTTTTAAGTGAATTTTATTAATTTTTTTATCAATATTTTTTTAGTGTTATTTTAAAAGTTTAATGGAAAAGTAGAGGATACAAAACACAAATTAACACTCAAAACACATGAGTTGTGGCTTTTCTATTGATCATACAAAATTTTGATGATAATAATGAATCTAGTGAAAAGTATTTAACCTTTTCCAACCAACAACTCACTTTAAATAACTTGACATACAACTACACGCTAAATTCAATTAAATTCAACTATGACTTAAATCAAATTATTCAGCACTCAGTTAACTAACTCTCTAATTTTAAATTATTCCCATACCTATTTTAACAAATAAGACTTGAACCATCGTCACCTTATCACAATGTCTCCATTACATAAATATACTTTTTAAGTTGCATATAATTTTCTTCTTGGTATTACTAAAACATTGTATTGTATCCACTCCAAGGCTAGTCGAACTTTATCATCCATGACCTTTCAAGATGTAGGTGTCAAGTAATTCATGGTTTCTCTGTCAACTATTTCTGTTGAGGTTTTTCTAGTTTCACATTTGACTTATCATTTGTTTGAAGGAATCGAAGCTTGTTTACATTCTTTGGGTTTTATATATTCTTTAAGGGACCCTTCACAATATTTATTGCCTAACAATTTCCCTTAAGGTTTTTGCAGGTTATTGAAAAGCCTCTTGACAATGCTTTCCAGTGGTTAATATTGTTTTGGAGTTCGTAGAGTTTCATTTACTTGCATGGAAAGAATATCTACAATACAATCTCTTATTCATTATTATCGCAGGCTAGGGTATAACGTATTCAAAAATATGTTGACCCTTCAATTAAATTCATGTTGACCAAAAATTTGTGAAAAACATATAAAGTGGACATTAGAACTTATAAATAATTTATTTTTTACAATTATTAAATTAAATTTATTTAATTTCTGATTGGTGCAAAAGAGAGGGACTCTTATTTAGTAATCATTACTTCAGATTCCTCATTAAATAATGACAACTCATTTGCACCATGTAGAAAATGATAAGTGACATGACATGTTATTGTAAATATTTTTTATAACTATTTACAAATAAATAAATATATCTTTCAATAACTACCTATTTAAATATGCATAAACTTTTTATACATTAGACTTTATTGCTTCTTACTATGAACTTAATCTTTAGTACAATTAAAAAAAGTTATATAAGATATTAAAATTCTAATAAGGTACTTATTGAATCTGCAATGTGTGAAATCATATCATCGATTACGAGGCACTCAATGCTATTGTCTTATGTAAACTATTTATTGTTTTACAAGTAAACATCCTTAAATATATTAAATTTATTATTATCGCAATAATAATTTTGATAGCCCATTTCCATGTCATTACAGTATATTTATTGCGAATCAGGTTCCGAGCATTGAGATGGATTTCAAATGCAAGTTGTCTTTCCAGGTAATCAATTCGTTGATTAGATGCAGCTCTAATATAACTTCCATCGCACTATTCTCCATCGCGGTGTTTAATATATTATCCATTGTAGCAATTTAATATTGTCCATTGCATCCTTTTACATTCTTCACATGCTTTAATATACAACCTTCGCATGTGATGATAAACAACCATTGTATGTGTTTCATATAACTTTTCATGTCATTAATATATTCTAGCAGTGATAGCATACATTACTCTAATCGCAATGGTGGAATATTGATATACCAATGCCTTAGTTGAATGGCGATAGAGAAATAACGATAGCCCATGCGATAGTCTTATGGAAATGATTCAATAAAGATAGCCAATCTCCATGTCATTATAGTATCTTTATTGCGAATTAGGTTCCGAGCATCGAGAGATGGATTTCAGATACAAGTTGTCTTTCCAAGTAATCAATTCGGTGATTAAATGCATATCAAATTTTACACTCTTCCACCTTTCTTTAATGGAAATCACTAGAAGAAAAAAGGTAGCATGAACCTATTGCTCAAGATCTCCTGTAGCAAGTAGCGTAATTGGGATTGAGCGATATCACTGGAAAAATAGAGGTAGTAGGAACTGGTTGCGAAAGAAAATTTGTAGCATCTGTGCAATTGATTAAAGGTATGATTTGCTACAATATATGTACTTTTGTTTTCTTTATGGTTTTCTTTCGTTTTCTCTCTTGTTTTCTTCTGTTCAGTTTTCTCATTGTAACTTTCTTTCCTATGTGTTGTTGTGTTTGTTGTTCACTTATAAAGTGGATAACTCACTCCCACCACCATCGCTATAGAATGCACACATTAATTATATGTAATTAGAGCACTAGAGCTGTAAAATGCACATTAGTTATCTGCAAATAAGGTTTTTTTGAAGTTTCATTGTAAACATATACTATTTTGCATTACTGATGAAAGAAAAGTGCTAAATCCAGACATTTATAAGCTTAAAAGTGTAGAAAATATGGCGAAATTAACTTTCTTTTGGGTTCTAGGTAGACATATTTTTTGTACATAGGAGCTGCGTGAAGTTTCTAGTGTTGTCTGCTTAAAGTTCCTGTTAATTGGCATATTAGAGTCCAGTCCAAGCTTCATAGTTTTCGTCCATCATTTTCTTTTGTTTTCTCTCTGGTTTTCTTCTATTCAGTTTGCTCATTGTAACTTTATTTCCCATGTGTTGTTGTGTCTACTGTTCACTTATAGAGTGGATAACTCACTCCCAAAACCAACGTTGTAGAATGCACACATTACTTATATGTGATTAGAACACTAGGGTTGTAAAATGCACATTAGTTATCTGCAATTAGGGTTTTTTTCGAGTGCAATTGTAAACATCTAATATTTTGCATTGCTAATGAAAGAACCAAATGGTATTCCGAATCATTTTTGGTCGGCGGTCACCCAATCCAGGCTGGGCTCAGATATCTTGGGGAAACTCTAAAATTTTTGAAATGTTATTGAACTGTACTTTAAATTCCTCAAACTCCACTATGAAACTTTAACTTCTGATAAACAATGTGGAATAGGTTGGGCTCAGATATTTTGGCGGAATTCTAAAATTTCCCAAATGCCATTGAACTTTCCTTTAAATTTCTCAAATTTCACTCTAAAATTTTAAGTTGAGATAAACAATGTGGAAATGGAAATCACCGTTGTTTGAATCCGGGCTCAGACATTTTCCTAAAATTTCCGCAATGCCATTGAACCCTTTGTATTAACATCGAACCAAGCTACTTTTATTCTCATCGAGTTTTAAAATTTCTCTAAAATATGAACTAAACAATGTTGGAGATACGAGTATAGGTCTGGGTGGCATTATCGACTATCACATTCTCACACACTAAAGGTCCCAGTTCGAGTCCGGGCCAAGACATTTTCATTAGGGTTTTAAAAATTCCATTTGAGCTCGGGCTCAGACACTCTCATTAGGGTTTTAAAATTCCATTTGAGTCGAAGCTCAGATAGTCTCAATAGGGTTTTAACCATAAAAGTTCCTGAAGGCAATGAATTCCAAGGCATATTGACATTTTCATTAAAGTTTTATGCATCAGGCATTTCATTATCATTTGAACTCCATGGCATACTTTTTCTCCAGGCCAATCAATTCCATGGAATATTGACATTTTCATTAAATTTTTATGCATCAAGAATTTTCATTATCAATTGAACTCCATGGCATACATTTTCTCCAGGCCAATCAATTCCATGGCATATTGACATTTTCATTAAATGTTTTAAATGCAAGCCAATCAATTCCATGGTATATTGACATTTTCATTAGATTTTTAAAAAAAATTCTCAACCAATAAATTCCACGGCATATTCTGTGGTAGCATTAAAATAAAGCCTATCCTATTTGATCAGAAAAATGCTTTGGGCATCTTCAGGATCGATTGAAATCCATGGCATATTCCGTGATAGCATCAAAATAAAGCCAATTTTGTTTGGCCTTTCAGTTTGTCACCTATAAACCAGAAAAATACTTCCGGGCTCTGTTTATATTGTTTTGTTGTATGCATCCTTTTAGTGTGGACTATTAATGAAGGAGAATTGTCATTTAGTAGAAATAGAATGACTTTGCAATCTTAATCAGGTTTATGTTGCTTATATGTGCACCTGCATCTGTCCGTGCAAGTTTGAGTAAGCAAGATTAATCATTACACCAAACATTATGATAATAGGGAAGGCCAATTCTTATTTCTTAGTGCTGCTTTTATTGGAAAACAAATCTTTCTGTGCTTGGTTTAAAATTGTAAAAAGTAAAATATGTTATAGGATCTGGATATCTTGCTATTATTTTACATAGAAATACTCACACAAATTAACTTAAAGAAAACACAGAGGGAGGCAAAGCAAGAAAACATACTCTCCAAGTCACTAATAAGTTGAGCATTAAGAAAACCCAAGTTACCACTTCCCAGTAATCCTAACATAAAATAGAGGAAAGCTAAGCAAGAAAACATACTCTTTAGGTCACTAATAAGTTAAGTATTAAGAAAACCTAAGTTACCAGTCACCAGTAAACCTAGGATTCAGGAACTTAGAAAACAACCTAGCTGCAGTTAGATGTTCTACATGTATGCCTAGTTGCAATAAAAAATACTATGACAAAAGAACACATTATGATATATGCATCCCTGCTGCAAGATTAAAAGCCATAAGGACTACAGAACTTGAATCTTCGCTCAATTCACAAATATTGAGCACATCTTGATGATGTGCTTGATACATCTCAAGCTTATTCTTGTTATGAGAGTATTTGTATCAAGAATAAATCCTACAATAGGAAGTTGCCGCTGATGAGTTGGTAGATCGTGACCTTTATGAGATTATTAAATTACAAAATAGGTGAGGAATTCTATTGTATATGAAACATGAAACACAAAAATAACGTTGGATTTTCACGATATATATAAAACGGATTTACTACAGTAAAATGTGTTGTTTCATAAATATTCAATTCATGCCCGAATCACTTTCGCGCATTGATGTCTTCTTCAACTTGTTCATGGGAGAAGTAGAGAGAGTAAAAGGATTGTCCACAGCCGTAGTTTCCTGGTCTTCTTGCTCACTTCTCATCATTTTTCTGTTGAAATCTTTCGCGTTCTGCGTTCAATTCATCAATCTTATGTTAATATTTCACCACCTAGGAATACGACCAGGAATCACTGTATTTTTATCTTACCATGTTCTTAAATAGAGAAATATGAAGCGTGGAGCTTAAACAATATAGTTTTGATTTTGGTAATGATTGTCTGGAAGACCTAAAATGGGTTGCACTAAAAAGTTTAAAGTTAACTTTTTAAACCTAAGAAAGTTAACGACATTTATTCTCCATGAATAACCACTCCCTTTTCTACCGTTAATGTGTGAGTCATGACTTCTCCACACTCTATTTACCAAATAAATCTTCAATGCTATACAATATATCAAGAATGGCCAGAAGAAATGTGAAGCAACAGTAATATATGCTATTTGAGGGAAAAAAATAAATGGTGAGAAACTAAATAAAGGCCGAAAAGGGAGAGAGTTTTTTAGGACCTACCTCAAGAAGCCTATAGGAAGGACAAGACCTCATCACTAATTGTTAACAACCTTCTACCCACGAATAACCACTCCCTTTTCTCTCGTTAATGTATGCCTCAAGACTTCTCAATTCTAAGAATATGAGAAAATCTTCAACCCGAAAAAGCTATTTGGTTTAGTTTTTCACTGGTGCAGACACATCGTGACCTTTACTTTTTGAATATCAAGATTATTAAATTACAAACGGTATTGCTAATTGAATTTGTCGCATTTTTAGAGTAACTTTCCCAATAGAGTTCTTTCGTTACTAGAAATTAGGAGAACTATAGAGGTAGCAAGAACTGGTTGCAAAAGAACAGTTGTAGCATCTATGCAACTAATTGAAGGTATGCCTTGCTGCAGTATTTGTACTTTTGTTTTCTTTTTGGTTTTCTTTTGTGTAGTTTTTTCATTGTAACTTTTTTAGATTTTAAGATGAACATGTTTCACGTTGTCAATGTTTATACATTTATTTAGGTTAATTCACTAAATTTTAATTTGTTTATTTATTTATTTATTTAAATTTGTCTGGCAAAAACAAACATTTATTTAGGTTAATTCACTAAATTTTAATTTGTTTATTTATTTATTTATTTAAATTTGTCTTGCAAAAACACCCTGGTCTCAATGACATTGTATAATTTTCTTTTTCTTTCCCTACTTAATTGATATATTTAAGCTTCTTTCTAGTAACAGAGCTTACTCATTTGTTTAAATTTTCTCAGAATGCATTGAATATGATATGCAGATTTATTATGTCATAAGGACTTTCTACACATTAAATGCAAATTCAAAAGGCTCAAGACTCTTTTTTGTTCTTGGACTTGGTTGCTTATCAAGACCACCTATTCATATATCAACAAAAAAATATGCTAAATCTACCTATTACAATCTTCCTCCAAAAGTTAAAAAGCATTACAGCTTATCCTGGAAACTTATACTAGTTTTTAGGACTGTACATACATTCATAAATTTATTCTCTATAGTCCCAACATCATAAAAAAATTAGTACAATTATTTTTCATATTTGAATATACTAAACATAATACCATTTCCCACTCATAGTAATCACTATCCTCTATTCAAGAATCATTATTTGAACTTAGTTTTCTCCAAAACATGCAATTTCTTTAGGTTAACTCACTAAATTTTAATTTGTTTTTGGTTACCAGTTTTTATTTATTTATTTAAATTTATTTTGAAAAATAACCTGCTCTCAATAACACGTATACTTAATTTTTTTCATACTTAATTGATACATTTAAGCTTCTTTCTAGTAACAGAGTTTACTCATTTGTTTCAACTATCTCAAAATGTATTGAATATCTTATGCAGGTTTATTATGCAATACTCAATGAGTAACTTGTGCATATTTATCGTCATAAGAAAAATGACCATTGATTTGTGTTTAGAACTCGCACTCGCTCAACCTTAGTGATTCATTTCTGGAACTTACTAGGTGACTAGAGTATTGAATTCACGGCGTAGCGGAGCTTGCAGTGAGCGAAATCACCAAAAAAATAGAGGTAGCAGAAACTGGTTGTGAAAGATCAGTTGTAGCATATGTGCGACTGATTGAAGGTATGGCTTCCTACGATATTTGTACTTATGTCTTCTCTCTGGTTTCCTTTTGTGTAGGTCGCTCATTGTAACTTATTTTCTTGTGTGTTGTTGTGTGTGTTTTAGATTTTAAGATGAATATGTCTCATGCTATCAATGTTTATACATTTATTTAGGTTAATTCACTAGATTTTAATTTGATTTTGGTTAACAATGAATAGTATCATTCAACGACAAGAAGAGAAGGTAGGAATATTGTATTTCTAGTTTATGTCTTCTTGCTTTAAGTCTAGATGAATATGATGGCAAAGATTGCTTCTCTATTGTAAATGGTCTATGTTTTATTGTGCATAAACAAATTCATACATTAATGTATCCTTATTTAATATTTCAGAATGAAGATTTTTTTTGGTGTATGTTAAAATCCTGCAGTAAATGGGAATTCATAGAATGATTTTTAACCTACCTGTTACCAAATGAATTGTCACCAAGTAGTGAATGATGTTCATCTAAAAAAAAATTTGTGGAACTTGGAAAATAAACCACTATCACCTTAATTTATCTTCCCACTTTTCGAGATGGTCCAAGATCGCTAGGGGGGCTTCCCTATAAAAGATTTCTCTTCTATGTCCTATGGTGCCCAACAACAAAAGGGATTGTTGATCCAAGTCTTACAGTCGGGTATAATATGATGATGATTTGTTCTAGTCAAGTTGAAAATAAATATAATCAATAGAACATGAAGCGAACTCAACAAGAACATATCTATATTCATGGCCTACACAGTATGTGTAATCACACTATTACAAAGTGTTTATTTAGGTGAATTAGAACCATCTCACTTAACTTGTATTTCTTTTCAACAACATCATTTCTCTTCTCGATAGTTTGCTAAAGTACATGGCTTCTGTGATTTCCTCATCATCTTCCTTTCTTTAGGTTCCTTCATGCTTTCGTTTTATGTCATAAGCTATTGGTTTGACATATAGAAATTTATATGGCAACTTCATTGTTTTCTTTTGCAAAGTCTCCTTGCAAATACATGGGAGTAAGAATGTCAAGTTAGTTGCACGTTATATTCCACTTTGCTCCTACTTATGTTTCATTGCAAATACAACTTCCCTATCCTGTTCCAAATTCCCCAATCTTGCAACAACAAGACAATTGCATTTAGCCAACCAATTTCAACAAAAAAAATCATGAAATAACAATATAAACATGTCTGAAATAATTGATGTTGATAGTTACAAACCAAAAAAACAATGTGATAATGATGCGACTATTGATGATGTCTTGAACACCAACAACCTTTTTAGACTCGAAGCATTTTCATACAGTCCATGCAATTGTCTTTTCAATGCAAATGAAGTCCTTTTGCAATTTTGATATACGTCCACTGAATTACGAAATGGCACAATAGACCACTTCTTGACGTGCCTTGAACAAGGTCACATAGAAGCACTGGAATCATTCAATTACGATCTAACACCTGATATCTTGTATCAGCTTCACGGAATTTGTGACATCAAAACATATTTGCGAAGAATGTGTCTTCCGACTTCAAATGGTCCTATTGAGAATGAACGAGGACTATGGGGAGACACATTTTGCATACACTAGCTAGCCAAATGGTTGAATTTATCAATAGGAATTTGGTCATTAACCAGAAAAAGGTATTTGCTATTCAATTCAAACAAAATGACAAATCCATTGCATATATTGTTCCATGATGAGAACCCTTTAATGGGAACTATGAACCATTGTTGTATAAAAAAATAGCTCAATCAATTGTAATATGCAATGAATACCTTTCTCCTCCCTACAAATATCTACAAACCTAATGGGAAATAATGAATGATAAAATGCAAGGACATAGATTGCATAAAGCAACAAACACTATATGCATCTGTGGAGATAGCATACTATTTACACTTTGTCATTTGATTGCACCTAAATTTGATGTAGAATCCTTAAGACTTTACATTGTGCAGTCATTCTGTAATTCGATCATGTGTAATGCAAACACTGCATTGCATTGTCTACAAAAATATCTATCAAAAGATGTCGTAAAAACTCCAAAAAAAGTTGCAAATTGGCAAACATACCTTATCAATATGGCAATGCCATTTGAAAAAGGTGGAATAGAAGGTAGGTCGTCTTGTTTTCAATGGGCAGCATTATTGTTCAAAGTAAACAAACAGGAATGGTCATCAGTAACTAGGAGAATTGTCAATTACTACCAATGCAACAAATTTTCAAGTCAAACATACAATATGGTGTCATTTGAAATAGATGCATTCCACACCCATTACGCACCTTTGTCAATAGATGGACATAACAATAGAAGCAATGTACATTATCAAATTCTTCCAATAGAAACAACGTCATTTCACACACAACATGGACCTATGTCGAAAAATGCACATGTGCATGAATACAAATTGTAATATGTTATTACGCCAATGACAAAAGATGGGAATAATAGGGTCAATGTACATAAATTAAAATGACTATCACGATTACAGACAAAAAATACAAACTTTATGCAAACAAAAATCACAGATAAACATAATTGCTTATCCAAGAAAACCCCTATAATAATTTACCTAGCCAACATAGAGGACACACCTGAGAAAAAATTCCCAATATGTAAACAATTGTAGTTTCACAAGAATATGGAGAGGATTGGAAAATGCTTCGAACAAATATATGTAAATTTATATAAAAACCATAGAAATATGACCAAGAAAGTAATATGCAAGGTGTGCAAAACAACACTTCGAAATCGAAAATTTCCACAATTTATTGTACCTGAGAAAATTAGGTGAAACAAACCATTTTCAGTTGTAGCCACACTCTCAAAACTTGAAGAACATCTTGTAGCATTAAGAATTGCATTTGCACAAATAATAAAATGGGGCCACAAACAATCACAAATGGGTTTAACAGGATGAATCATCAATGTTCATGTCCAAACAAACATTGTTCAAACTACACTACCACAATCGATGGAAAACACAGCAATAGTTGGTGTTGTATTGAAAATACGATTGGAATATAAAAATGCATTTCAAACAGGAAAAGGTTGTGTGCATACTGTCATGACAACATTGAAGGAACTATGTTGTTGACACCTTTATAGAGTTGGAAACATACACATAAATAAAAATTGGGATAGCATCCTCCAATCAACTAACTCAGACACTCCAATTGAAAATAGTGACATTGAAGACAAATATCAAACAAGTAGTGATTCAGAAAATGAAATTCCATCTGAAACATTGGTGCACGGATACAGAGCATCCCAATGCATCCATGATTTACAAGATAAGTTGATTGAAGTTGATCCAGCTGAAGGCCAACATCCCCTCGGAATTTTCATAGAAAAATATGCAGAAGAAATGAACTTTCCAACCCTCTTTTTGGGAGACCCACGTGATGGTGACATTGTAGAAATATTTCACTACCAAAAAATTGCACAATGGGAGTTGATGCACCATAGTGGTGACTTCTCTTACCACACAACAAAATTGTTTTTCAAAATGTTGCGAATAATAAATGAAAAAGTCATTGCATGCATTTCAATAAGAATCAGAAAAGGGAAATTAAAAGGAAGAAAGTTACTAGCAAAAGATGTTAAATATAAACCAAACTTGGACAACATTCTTAAAAGTGGCATTAGTTACATTGATTTTAAGCACATAATAATTTCTCTTGATTACCTACAACAAATGAAGAAAAATATATTTTCCATGATACATCAACAAGGCCCTCCAACATTCTTCGTCACATTTACAAGTGTTGAACATCGATGGGCTCTATTGGTCAATATGTTGACCAAATTACACAGCAAGAGGAAAAAAAGAAAACATATTGAAACAATAGAAGACTATAACATCGATTATCTCATAAGAAAGAATCCAGTAACTTGTACTAGTTATTATATGCATAGAATTAATGCATTAAAAAAAATGATATCTGAAGAAAAAAGCATTCTTTGGAGAGATAGTTGATTACTACTTTGTAACTGAATTTCAAAATAAAGGAAGTGAACATGAACATGGATTGTTATGGGTAAAAAATGCACCAATATATGGAGTCAATAGTAATTCTGACATTCAAAACTTTGTTGACAATTACTTGACTTGTAGCACAGATCACCTTGATCTAGAGCTTGCAAAAATACATGAACACCGCCATACAAGAAGTTGCAAAAAGAGGAAAAACTCACCTTTCAGATACAACTTCCCAATGCCACTGATGAGAAGCACAAAATTTCTTGAACCAATTGCATTGGTAGATGAGACATTAAATGAAAAAGAAAAATTCATATATAACATCTTAGAAAAGAAACAATATAATAGCAAAAACACATTTGATGAGTTTTTGGATGAATTGCATTTAATTGAAACTAATTACATCTTGGAAATACAAAGTACATTGAAGCAACCAATGATTTTATTGCAATGAAAACCCTCGCACACTTGGAATAATAGCATTGCCACGAATATGCCAAGGCTATGGAATGAAAATGTTGATGCCCAATTTGTCCTTAATGCATATGAGCTGCATCATATTGCACTTCTTACATGACAAAAGTTGACAAATCAATGAAAAATGCATTTAAAAGGATAAGAAGAGAACATGAAAATAGCAAGCTAAATGCTATTGAAATGATACGCTCATTGGGCACTGCTTTTCTTAATCTCCAATAGATCTTAGCTCAACAAGCAGTTCATATAACACTTTTTCTTCCATTGAATCATAGTTCACGAGAATGCATATTCATAAACACAGCACCAATGGACGAACATATATTTATCCTCAAACCATCATTCCTACTAAAATAGGAAGATGACAACTCTGAAAATGTCATGTGTAGTTCCATTATTGATTATTATATCAATCGACCTAATGCTATTAAACATATATGCATTGTTGAATTTGATTTAATGTACAACAAAAATGGCACACCCATTTCGAAAAGGAAAAAACCAAAAGTCATACAATTCGTGAAATACAAAAAAAGCTGACTATGAAAACTATTGCAGAGGAAATATTTTTCTATATGTGCCATTTGAAAAAAGTGAAAGTACATTGATAAAAAACTTGCTATCATGGGAAGTTGCTTATATGTTACATGACAACACAATAAAAACAAATGAGTCCAATTTCAATATAATATCAACCCATTATGTGGTGATTTAGAAAATTCCATTCAAGACATCCAAAATAGCACCATAGATGCAATTGTGTTTCGGATTTATAATTCCATTGCCGAACATGGGGGATAACCACCCAGTCCGGACCTTAAGACATCTCATTTTCTGTTTAAAGTGGTGGCTCTGACTGGGGATAATGGGACCAGTTTCCCAATGTGGGTTTTAAGATGAGAGTGGGTAGTTTATGAGTGTTTTTACAATAGAATAATGATAATTTAAGTGACTTATTCTATGATGAAATTTCTCTAACTTAACTTATTCTAATATAAACCTGGGTGTTCTTGCATGGTATGTGATCTACAAAGATATCCTTTTAACATGTGATAATAAAGATTGAACACAATTAAATGGAGATGATAACGTAAAAGATAATTCCTTTGACTAAATAGTTAGTCAAAGGAATTTATAAAATATATCGCATGTCTAATGAGTTATATATGAAAATCAAAACCTCAGTTATGGCATCAATATAGAAGTGAAATTAATGCTTCACAGAAACAATAAATCTCACATATAATTCATGAAAAGAAAGTTTTTCTACTAATTAAATGTAAACAAAATTATGCAAACATGGTAATAGTACCAGATGTATGAGTCCTCCCCATTTGAAAAATGACATAGACCAAATTGTTCCTTCAAATCAAATTGTCTCCCAAGAATACAGAAGTGCATCAACAAAGGAAAGTAGTCTGATATCTAAAAGAAAAGATCATTTTCCATCATTTCACCAAAGCATTCACAAACCTTTTTTTTTGTAAATCAGCAGTTTTATATTAATTCATAAAATACATAAGATACAAAAGGGTCTGCATGCACAGACAAATCCAAAACTCCATCACATTCTAAAAATGTCTATGAGCAGTTGAAACTTCATCTACTAACCCCGAGGCTAACCACGCAGGGCTGCCTAAAGAGGGGTTTGAAACAACAAAATAGTTCATCACCATGGGCGACTGGAGAGTAGAACAAAAGGAAAGATAGAGGACCAGGAGGACATCTACAGTTACGAGATACCATGATCATATAAGCTAGGAACATAACATACCAAAACTAGAAGAGATATCAGAAACAGAGAAGCCATTACGGCTTTAAGATTACATAAACTATACTGGGAGCACTTGAGCTGGCCATTGCAGTCATTTTCTCAAGCTGTGGATTCCTCTAAGGAGTGGGGTGCTTCACCTGACTGGTGTCAGTCCCCTCCTCCATGACCTCCCACGCAGCCGTGGATCCCTGACGCATGGAGCGCCTAAGGAGACCGATGAGGACACTCAGTTTCTACGAGAGGACTCCAACTTCCTAAGTCAGGGCACTGAGATTGACTTCCATGGCATCAAGCTTAGCCAAATTCTCTTCCAAAACTTAATAGATGGCCTCGTGAGCTTTTTTGATGTATTCGGCCTGCATGCTGAGCGCCTTGGCTAGCATGGTTTTCATCCTCCACATTTCTCCCTAGGTTCGAACAAATTGAGTTGCTCTTGTAGTTGTAGTTCCTGGATCATAAAGCCATTCCACTTCCTTCTCCAGATCTTGCTCTTCCAAATGTTCTTCCTCCTCTGTTACCGCCGCTTCGAGCTCTTCGATTTTGCGCTTTTCTTTTTGGGTAGTTCAGGTTTCATAAGCCTCCCGGGCTTTCTGCAGGTCTCGGTTAGCGGAAACATTCCAACTTCCTTCCCGCACCATAATTCTATTGTAGGTCGCGGATACATTGAAAATCCTAGTAGCACTGCGATTGCTATGTCGCATGCCGTGAGAGAGCAATGTTCTGATCTTTTGGTTGGAAGATTTAGATATAGTTGAGGGTGGGCAGGTCTGGCCTGAGATCCCCCACTTCACTGTCGGATAGGTATTGATCCTGCCATAATAACTGCTATTACAAATTCCAAATTCCTGCTCATGATACGTATCCAGAGCCTTAACTCTGCCATGCTTGAGCCTATTGGTTGAACGTCATGTGTCCTCCCTTGTATTTTGTTGATGGCACTGATCAAATTTTCTTTTGGTTATCCTCCTCGCTCGATGCACTTTGTCCTTGTGGATGATTTCCCACTCTTCCTCATGTCCTTCATGGGTCTGTCGCCCAATGTTCCTTCGATTGGCCATCTTCATTCACTATTAAGGCGTAATCCTTCGTACTCCTACCACACTTCTCCCTTTAACGAATCTCTTGACTCGAGAGAAGTGAGCACATATTCCGAAGTTCAGTGCATGTGACATCATGCCAACAAGTGTCCAGGTAGGTGAAGTAGTGATTCATCCCGTACTTGGCCAGACAATCAGCCACCATATTTGCTTTTCTCCTTACTGATTGTAGGATGATTCCGTCAAGGCTTGAGAGGTGCTCTGCTATGAGCTCTGTGACCTTGGCTAGCCTCCATTGCTTCGTCACCTTACTCGGTTTCATCCCCATCTGCATTCTCCTTGTTGCATTGATGGCCAAAAGAGAATCCCCTTCCACCACTCTAGCTCCTATTTCCAGGCGAATTAGAATTCATAACCCTTGCTCTAAAGCCACAAATTCCATTTCATTGTTGGTTCCTTCCCCCAACAATTGACTGAAAATATGTTGTATTTCCCCTTTATAATCCCGAAGAACACCTCCTATACCTACCAGACCAGGATTTCCATGAGAAGCCCCGTCAAAGTTGAGTTTGTGAAAGCCTGTTGGTGGAGGAGACCAGGCATTCACGAAGGGGCCTTGTTGTTGTCGCAGTTCTGAAGAGACAGTGATGGATCCTATCTCAATGCCAAATGCCTTCAGAATTTGTAAGTTAGAGACTGAGAAATCCTTGTTCTGTTCTGCTTTCCCTCTGGTGAGAACCGTTTCTCTCATGTTTTGCAAAATTGTGGCTTTAATAAATTCTATGGTTTTAGTTTCATTTTGAAACACTCTTCTGTTTCTTTCTTTCCATACCATCCACACTATAAACCCCGGGATGAGTTTCCATAATGTATTGACCGTTTGGGTTTTGGAAAAATTACTTCTCCAATTCCCTATACTTTCCTATATTGAGTTTCTTTCCCTGTCTGTTCTCTTAAATATGGCTTCCATCCAATTCCATAGGCTTTCTGTCCATTCACAAGTATTGAGGAGGTGATTCATGGATTCCTCCTCAATTTCACACAGGGGGTAGCGTGAGGGGCCTATGAACCCTTTTTTCCAGAGGTTCTCCCAGGTTAGTGTTCTTCGGTGCATCAAGAGCCAAAGGAAAGTTTTAATCTTCGGCCAAAGTTGAGCATCCCAAACTTTACTGTACCAATTAACTTTTTCCTTTTGTTCATTTTCTTCTATATAGACTCTTGCTTCTTTGAGGGAGAAATTTCCCCCCTCAAGATTGTGCCAACGCGATTGATTTGCATCACATGCATTCCTTATCTTCTTTTTGGCTAGCTCTGTCTGCAAAGATATTATACGGTTATCTTCCTCTTCTAGTTGTTTTGTATCATTGAATATCCACTATTTCCATGCTTGGTTATTATCATTAGGTTTCCAGTAATGGTTCACTATTTTCCTTCCTAGCTCCTAGTTTCTTCTTTGAATGGTTAAGAATTCAGGGCATTCGAGCTTAGGTAATTGTTTCCAAGTATCATCCTAGAACAGGGCATTTTATCCATCTCGAACTTCCCATAAACTCTGTTCCTGAATTATGTTTCGATTAGTTCTAGCAAGGTTCCAAATTGGAGATCCATCAGGGGCTTCTTGCATCCTGATCAAATTCTGAAGGCTATAGTTATTCGCATACTTTGCTTTCGAATGTTTGGCCCAGGGTAAGTTTGATTCCTTTATCCACCTCCACCATAACTTGTCTCCACAAGCTCGGTTGACGGTGAAGGGGTCCTAAAGATTTAACCCACCTAGGTGTTTGGGTTTGCAGATCTTATCCCATGCCATCAATAGAAAGCATGAAATGAGGAATAGCCTGGAGGACGGATTTGGTGAGGACTAGGCGGCCTGCAAAGTTGAGGGTTTTGTGCATCCAATGATGACACCTTTTCTCTAGATTGGCAATAATTCTTTCCCAATGAAATTTTTGCTAGGGTTTGTCAGTCAGCGGAATGCTTAGTTATCTTGAAGGGAGGTTACGCCTCTTGAAACCGAGGATAGTAGAAAGATTCTTCTGGACTGCTAGGTGCGTATTGAAAAAGAAAATGGAAGATTTAGCTAGATTAAGTTCCATACCTGAGGCTAGACTGAAGCGATTGAGAATATTTTTGAAACCAAGAGCTTCTTTGACAGAGGGCGAGCCATGCAACATTGTGTCATCGACAAACTGCTGATGTGTTGTTGCAGGGCTTGAGGGCAAGGGTTGGAGTCCCTGAATAATTCCATCCTCTTTTTCTCTTCTGATAAGCCAACTAAGACCTTCCATTAGAATAACAAACAGAAAGGGGGATAGGGGATCCCCTTGTCATAAACCTCGAGAGGGTGTAAACTGAGTTGTGGGAACTCTGTTAACCAGGATGGAAAATCTGGTAGACTTGACCAAGGCTAGGATCCATATTATCCACTGTTTCGCAAAGCCAAAGGCATTTAAAATAGCCTCCAAATAGTTCCAGTTGACTTTATCATAAGCCTTTGATAGGTCCAACTGCATTAGCATGCCCGCTTTCTTCTGAGTTCGGAGAGTATGAATCACCTCTTGAGCTACCAAGATGTTGTCCATAATTTGTCGCCCTTCTACATAGCCAGATTGTTCTTCCGAAATGATACCTGGAAGAATTGGTTTTAGTCTGTTGGCTATGACTTTAGAAATAATCTTGTACAAAACATTGCACAATGAAATTGGCTGAAACTTTGATGGAGTGTTTGCTTCCTCCTCCTTTGGAATAAGGGTAATGAACGTTGAGTTGAGGGATTTTAGGATGGAAGAGGAGCGTTGGGAATCCTCCACCACTTCCTGTTACACAGTAATTTGTCACCATTTGTCACCATCCCTGTCACCCCTCTCCCGCACTTTGGAGGACTCATTCCGGGACCTGTGAGAAGTGACATAACTTGAAAACACTTGCATTATATTCCCCTAAGTATGGACTTCATATGCCCTGAAGACATCTCCTGCAGAATATCCTTAAAAAGTTCCCTTTTTCCATTAGCGCGGATCCACAGTGTATTACTCGCACCAATGGGGGAAATCCTCCAAAGAGGGTGCACCAGTTGGCGCTCTGTCTCAGAGCTATACTCGCGCCAATCGAGTTTGGGAAAGCTTTTTAATAAACGCACGCGCGAAGGTTTTTTCCTTTCGACTCATGAAGCTTTTTAAGGATAATGCCAATCCCATGGATGTCGTGATTAATCTTATCTCCCTTTCCTCTATCCATAATATCTTTTTGAGGGTAAACCCAATCCCATAGATGGTGTGATTGATCTTATATCCTTCTCCTCCATCTATAAAAGCTTGTTTTGTTGCCTTTGACAAGCTAGTTCGAGCATAGGGAGAATTATACTTTTAGAAGTCTAAGAGATTGTTGTAAGAGTCTTCTTTGCATTCATAATCAAAGAGAGAGAGGCTTGTTCCCAATCCCAACAAGCTTTGCAAGGCATATGTAGCTGATCACCCAGCTAAAGGAGGATTTGACGTCACAACTATGGTTGTATTCTTCTTTGTTGTTTATCAATAATAGATGACTATCATTATGGTTCCACTCTTGTTGTTCATTGTAATGATGTTTGATTTATATCTTTTCTGACCGGTATATAATTGCATCTATTGGATTTTATGCTTGTATTTGTGTCGTTCTTTGCATGTGCAGGTGTCCATTCACGAAGATCATGAGGATCGTGACCGGCCGGAGCAAAGGAACGAGAGTGTCGACTCTTCTACAACACTAGCGTTGGAATCCAAGTAGGCTCTCATCATTTACCTTTAATTTGTAATTAGGAACCTGCGTGTTAGCATTGTTTGATTGTTGCTAGACCCGATCTGGGCTAGTGGGGATCGCCTCTGTCTGTTTATTTCCATTAGCTACATTAGAGTTATTGTTGATTGTTTTATGATCATTTTGTTTGATTGAAAGATCTCAACTCTCTCATAGCTAGCATTCATCGAATGAAATGATATATTTTGGCATATAGCTTGCATTTAGGAAATTGTGAGAGATTACATATGGTAGGACCTGGAAACTGAAACCTAATCAAAGATCAACCGTAAAATGAACTGAATGAATCTAAAAACGCATTGGAACTTAACGCATACATCTAGAGGTCTAGGCTAGAGACATGTTCCGGCGTCGTTAAACCTAGTCACTGTTGTTTCACATTAAGGTTGGGTGATTCCTCCTTTTGTGACTCAATAGTGTTCTAGCACGGATTTGTGCTCCCACGTACCATCGAGTATATGGGGAGACCCCACTAGGTTATCATCCTTTATCCACAGGAAGCCGTGTCTGCCGCCTTACAAGCTGTAACGCACTGAACACAACATTTGGGAAGATTGACTGCCGTACGGAAAGTCCTTGGTTTTCATATGATTGCCAAGGTGTATATGCAGTTTTACGGATTTGTTTGGTAAACCCTTTGCCTAGTTTCTCCAGAGTAGTCACTTTTGATCCTTTTCGGACTCCCTAAAAGAAAAGGCGCACCTGAGCATTTGTCACTTCAGGCTCACTAAACATTCGAAGGTGACTAGAGTCACCTTTTCGTCCTTTTCTTGACTCTTAAAAAGTGAAAAGGTCAAGTTCGGTTCCTTTGTCTTAAAATTTATTCGGCCACGATTCACATTTACCCGGTTAGATCTTGTTTGCGTTAGCTTGAGTAGGTTTCTTTTTCGATGGCAACTTTTCCGGGGTTCACCAACCCAGGGATCCCCTCTGACGGGAACCCTGGTCATTTCGCTCCGTTTGGGAATCTTGGTGCTCCTTACATGGCAACGTTGTCCCTCCCAGGGTTAACTATTGGGTTGCCTGTTTGGTTGTTCTCAACCTCTTTGGTCCCTGCCGTTTCAACTTCTGGTCAATCAGTCCCTCCACCTGAACAACATCATGTTGATTCTAAGGTGGACCTCTCCCCTTCTTCGCCTGTTTCTACGTCCTCATCTTCTACTTCGCCTGGTGAAAGTCTAGATTCAAGTAACCAGGTGACTAAGAAGAAGAAGAAGAAGACGAAGAAGAAGAAGTCTCCTAAGGGAGAGGCTAAAACTGCAGCTAGTCCCTCGAGTACACCTCCCATCGGGCCACCTTCTACTCCTCCGCAGAAAGTCAAATTTCCTTGTAGATTATGCAAGGATGACCATCTTCTGCGCGATTGTCTTGGCATTCCCAGGGTCTTAGAAGTATGGTCTCACGATCCGGCCCGCCCCTCATCGTCCTCTGGAGCTCACGGCGATGCTACCCTATCAGTTGGAAATGGTAAGGGAAAAGGGAAGATTCGAATCCCCTGTAGACTCTGTGAAGGCAATCATTCCCTTCACCTTTGTCCACTCATGGATAAAGCCCCCGTTGTCTTGGAAAGTCTCACAGCTCCTTCACCCCAACTACTCGTTGGCTATCAATGTCTTTCTGTAGCCGTAGATCATCCCCCTGTTGACAAAGAGATTGATTCAAATTCTTCTCATGTCCAGGCCCCTCTTCCCGAACCTGGCTGTGCCAAGCCTGTTCCAGACCAACCATTGGTCAGAAAGAGTGTCGACTCGAGTTCACCGCCCATCGACCACTCTGTTTCGGAAGAGCATCATTCCCATGTTCTTCTCGTCTCCTGAGATTCTCCTGAGTCTGGAAATGACTCTCCTATCCCAGCTGCTCCCGAGAGTCCTGCTTCGGTTCTTTTAGAGCAGGGGGCCAATCATACGATTCTCCCACCAAGTAGTTCAGTCATTTCCTTCGACTGGAGTCGTTTGACCACCTCCCGCCTTCCATCCCATGTGCCTTTCTGGGTCATGGTACACACCTATAATAAGGCGATACCTGGCATTGTTTTGGATGAGGGTGCATCTGTCAATCTTATGCTTGCCACTACTTGGCAAGCTTTGGGTTCCCCACAACTTGTGCCAGTTGCACCGAATCTGACGGCTTTTGATGGAGGAACTAGTCAACCATTAGGGATCCTTCCAAAGTTCCCTATTACTTTGGGAGGAAAAACTGCCTATATAGACGTATCAGTTACCCAAGGTGCTTTAGAGTTCAGTCTTCTCCTTGGTTGTGACTATGTTTATGCCATGGGGGCCCTGGTCTCTTCATTTTTCCATGTGGTTTGCTTTCCACACGATGGAAGGATAGTGACTATAGATCAATTATCGTTTGTTCGTCCCCGGGTGCTTCCTGCGCAGTTGTCATCCGCTCCTGGTTGTCATCCACCAGTTGCATCTGCCCCAGCACAGATCAACTACGTGGCCACTTATACCGTGCCTAGATCCAGTGATGCCGCCATCGTGCATAGTGTCCTGGGGACATTGGGTCCTGACTTCCGAGATATTACCCTTCCACCTGGAGTGGCACTCTTGGAAGCCCCGACTTCCTGTTCATTCTAATAAAGTTCGGCGGAGCATAGTTCGTTTTCCTATGTCAAACTCCTTAAAAAATGAAACTAGGTCTGGCGGAGCATAGTTCGTTTTCCTGTGTCAAGCTCCTTAAAAAATGAAACTAGGTGTCCGAGGATAGTTTTGATCTTGTGGCGACCTCATTAAAAAATGAAATAAGGGTTATGAGGATAGTTCTTTTCCTAGGTCAACCTCATTAAAAAATGAAACATCTCCTCCTTTCCAAGTCGAGTCTTTCCAAGATCTCGAATGCGAACCTTCATTCCATCCACCTCGTCGAATGCAATGAAGCTTGGGGGGCATGTACCTCGATTTGCGTCATTATGTTGGGGGCATGCGAACATATAACAAGCATAGTTTTTTGTTTCAAGCTTGTGTAAACATGAAACCGAATCCAAGCAGAGTTCTCCATGGTTCAAGCTTGTGTAAAAATGAACCCATACCTGATTCACATCTTGTGATTGCTGCCTATCCGCTAAATTCTGCTAGATGAGCCTTGGTTGTTTCATTCCATTGCCACCATCTCTTTGGCTGATCATATGCTTTCACTTGGTTGTTTATCCTTTCCTGAGTGGTTTTATTAGCTAGCCTCTTGACCATTACCTGTTTTGAGTAGTTCCATCATTGCCGGAACCAGTTGCTACCCTTTATACCACTCGTTCCTCTAGGACGAGTCTCCTTTAAGCTCTTTTCTGACTCGTAAAAGATGAAAAGATTGCCGAGTATTTTTTCCCTTTTTGACTCGTTAAAGAAAATAAAAATGGAGGTCTACTTTCAGCTCTTTTCCAACCGTTTAAAGATGAAAAGATTGCCGAGTTATCCCTCTTGACTCGTTAAATGTGAATAAGAGGCGGTCGCCTTTAAACTCTTTTCCGACCATGTAAAAACGAAAAGATTGTCGGGTCCTTGTCGTTTCAGGCTCGTTAATGGTTATGAAACGACGTGATTTCGGTCACTTTTCTACTTTTTCAGGTCGAAGTCACTACACATGAAAAGTACTCCTCAATCGTAATGGTCAGGCGGTTCTTTCGAGCATTGTTTTATACTTTTTCGGGCTCGCGAGACACAACTTTACGAAAAAGGGCACCCCTGGAGTTTCCTTTTCTGCTGTCTTTTCAAACTCTCTAAACATGAAAAGATGCCGAGTTCTTGCTCTGTTAGACTCGTTAAAACTTGATGACATTGGAGTCCGTCGAGATGATGCTTTACAAGCATATGCTATCCCCGTCAATCTTGTTATTAAAAATAACTGGGGTACTCACCAGAAATGGTGGGGGAAAATGGAACCATAATTATTGTCATGTCGGCAGTATGTCGCTCTTGAACATGGCACTTTATTTGCATTCGTGTCTGGGTGGGGACATCTCATCTCGTTTTTCACTTGCCTCCATGGGTTTGGGTGATCCTGTTTGACCTCTCATCTGCTCATTGCCTCGTCACCATGACCTTTGATCCATTGCTGTCAAATACTGCCAAGTCCACTGTCGTGCCGCCAATATGTTCAAGAGAAGTTGACCTCTGCAGAATAACAACCTCCCTCTGATAGCTCACATAATTCTGATTCACCACAACATTCTTCCTTTGTCTTGTGTCGATGATGTGGGAAACACTATGGCCCACCTTCGATCAAAGTCACTTCCTGTCGACTTCAGCTCATTATCCAGGAAGCTGATCTAGAGACTCCCTTCCGGTGCCTTGGAGCCTGCATGCCTCAATCGTAGGTTCTTCGTGTTCGACATGAGGTTTTCATCATTGGCCTCTGATCGAATGATTCTACGGGTGTTCGACGCTAGCTCACTGATTCGCACGCCGTAGATTGTACCTATAGTACCTTGAGGGCCATTGTCATTATTGGTGGTACCTCTCGCGTCTATCAGCAGTTTTCATTATTGACTGGTAATCAGACGATGTTCATGCATGTTCGACTTCAACTCATGTATTCGCATGCTTGAACTTGTACTTTTGTTCGGGTCGAGATGGAGCGCAAGACCCCGGATTTTGTCTCTTGGAATCTAGGCTGCGATTTTGTGGATTATTGTGATTATTACATGACTCATTCACTAGATGGCTACGACCATGCCTGAGTCTATTCATCGATCCTCACCGGATGGCTGCGGCCATACCTTGGATCTAGATTATTATGTACTCTGTTATGGATGGCTGCGCCCATACCACATATATCATGTACTTGAGATATCAGTTGTACCTCTCTATGCAGATTCTCCAGTGGCAGCATTTTCAGTTGCATGTGTTCTTGTAAAGCATTTCACCCCTCTCTCTCTCGGGCCTCATGCTTTAGGGGGAATCTATTACACAGTAATTTGTTACCATTTGTCACCGTCCCTGTCACCTCTCTCCCGCACTTTGGAGGACTCATTCCGGGACTTGTGAGAAGTGACATAACTTGAAAACACTTGCATTATATTCCCCTAAGTATGGACTTCATATGCCCTGAAGACATCTCATGCAGAATATCCTTAAAAAGTTCCCTTTTTCCATTAGCGCGGATCCACAGTGTATTACTCGCGCCAATGGGGGAAATCCTCCAAAGAGGGTGCGCAAGTTGGCACTCTGTCTCAGAGCTATACTCGCGCCAACCGAGTTTGGGAAAGCTTTTTAACAAACGTACGCGCGAAGGTTTTTTCCTTTCGACTCATGAAGCTTTTTAAGGATAATGCCAATCCCATGGATGTCGTGATTAATCTTATCTCCCTTTCCTCTATCCATAATAGCTTTTTGAGGATAAACCCAATCCCATAGATGGTGTGATTGATCTTATCTCCTTCTCCTCCATCTATAAAAGCTTGTTCTGTTGCCTTTGACAAGCTAGTTCGAGCATAGGGAGAATTATACTTTCAAAAGTCTAAGAGATTGTTGTAAGAGTCTTCTTTGCATTCATAATCAAAGAGAGAGAGGTTTTTTCCCAATCCCAACAAGCTTTGCAAGGCATATGTAGCTGATCACCCAGCCAAAGGAAGATTTGACGTCACAACTATGGTTGTATTCTTCTTTGTTGTTTATCAATAATAGATGACTATCATTATGGTTCCACTCTTGTTGTTCATTGTAATGATGTTTGAGTTATATCTTTTCTGACCGGTATATAATTGCATCTATTGGATTTTATGCTTGTCTTTGTGTCATTGTTTGCATGTGCAGGTGTTCATTCATGAAGATCGTGAGGATCGTGACCGGCCAGAGCAAAGGAACGGGAGTGTCGACTCTTCTACAACACTAGCGTTGGAATCCAAGTAGGCTCTCATCATTTACCTTTAATTTGTAATTAGGAACCTGCGTGTTAGCATTGTTTGATTGTTGCTAGACCCGATCTGGGCTAGTGGGGATCGCCTCTGTCCGCAGAGGGCACTTCCCGTACCTCTGTTTTGATTATTTCCAAACCGGCTTTGTAAAAGTCGATGGTGAAGCCATCCGACCCTGGCACCTTACCATTTGGCATATCTTTCACTGCTTCTTCCACTTCTTCCAAGGTGATGGCTCGATTTAAAGCCTTGTTTTGATCCTCTGTGATGAGCTTGGGAATAGAAGTCAAAAGATCCTTAATAACTTCCTCTCTATCAATATCAGGTTCTTGTGCAATTTGGCTGAAATGATTTATGAGAAGGTTTGAGATTTCATGATGAGTTTGCACTGACATTCCCTGATCATCCTTTATTCTTAATATTTTATTAGCACCTCTGTGATCAATGGCAGATCTATGAAAAAAATTAGTATTCTTTTCACCTTCCTTAAGCCATTGGATTCTAGATTTTTGCTTCCATAGAGTTTCCTCCTATTGGCATCTAATCTACCAGTCCTGCATGAGTTTTTGTTCTGTATTCATAGTTTCTTGGTTAATATTTCCTTGGATCCATTCCTTGTGAATTTGTTCCATTTTCCCCTCCAGCTTCTTTCTTCTTTAAATATGTTGCCAAAGACTTCTTGATTCCAGCATTTTAGTCTGGTTTTGATGTGTTTAAGTCTAGCTTGGAGAATGAACATTTTAGTTCCTATTATGCCTAACGGTTCACTCCACCATTGTTCTATTTTCAAAGTGAACTCTGGATGACTAAGCCAAAACTTTTCAAATCTGAAGGGCTTGTTCCTTGGAGTACCTTGGATAGCCGCATTCATAATTATGGTCTAGTGGTCCGAACCTCCACTTGGTAGTATGTCCGAATCCACAGTGATCCCTTCCAGAAGAATTGTTTCTGTCACTAAGAACCTGTCCAATCTAGAGCTGATTTGCCTATCACCCCCTCTTTTATTGCTCCAATTGAAAGCTCCACTCTTGGGGAAGATGTCTACCAGCTTGGCTAATTTAATAAAGTCTTTGAAAGCTTCAATGTCCCTGTTGAGCATTCTGATGCCTCCTTTTTTACCGTGAGCGAAGTGATCATATTAAAATCACCTTCGAAAATAGATTTTTCTTGAGGATATCTCTTCTGCAGGTTGGATAGAGCTCTGAGCCATAGCAATTTGGCCTCTAGTTTCTGAGGGCCATAGACATTTGTGCATAGATAGGTGACTGGATTTCCTACTATTTGGAGTTCTATTAATATATGAGATCTGGCAGCTTTAGAGGATATAAGCTGGATAACCTGTGGATTCCAAAGAATAGCCATGCCCCCTTCCCATCCACTGCTTGTTGTTTCTAGGTAGTCCATTTGTTTACCCAATTTTTTACTGATGTTAACCATTGTTTTGCTAGAGCATTTAGTTTCTTGCAAAAAAATTATATCTAGTTGTTCCTTTTGGACTTTTTTCTTTAATAAACGTTGTTTCTTTAGGCTATTTAGCCCTCTAGCATTCCATGAAAGTAGTTTCATAATCAACAAAGTTTAGGAGGTTAGTGTGAACACCTCAAGGGCTTTCATCTTACCTGAATTTAGGAGCATCTGACCCAATTCTTGTAATGCCTCATTGTTAGTCCTTCTTCCTCATTTTTTCTGGAACTTTGAGTTGGTGGTGGTTTGATGCAGTCCCTGAGCTCTTACCCCTAGCCCTTTTGTTGTTCCCAAGCTCTTTCTCTGCAAATCTAGTTCTGCTTATTGTCTTGTTATGAATAAGTTGTTGATTCTGTTCACCTCCTCCTCTAATATGTGTTCCATGCCTTTCTTTTTCCAATTTTCTACCATGTTTGGTAGATCCATACCTTCTTGTTCAAGAATGTCGCTTAGTTCCATATCCTCTAGCCCTATTTCGCTAGTTATCATCTCTGAATCTTCTTCTAATCCTTCTGTTGGTCCCTGAGCTTGTGGGATGTTGTTTGATGGCTTAGAAATAGGTTCTTTCGTTCCTGGTGTGGTTGTGGGCTAGCTTTCTCGCAATGTCTCTCTTTCCAGAGGGTTGTCCTTTAAATCCGTTCTGAATCTAACACCTCAAAAGCATTGTTTGTGCTTCTGAAGGAGGTGCTCATTTTATTCTGTCGTATTTTGTTTGCTCTCTGTCTAGCATTAGGTCGAACAAAGGCCTCCTTATTCTTATCTCCTCTATTATCCTTGGGTTTCTCCGTCATTTTGTTCATTGGGCATTCTCTGATCAAATTTCCATGTTCATGACATTTCCTGCAGTGGAATGGGATCTTCTTATAGTCTATAGCTTGAAAATACACCTCATCTATGTATTCCAACCATAGGCCCTCATGAAGCATTCCTGAAACATCCATTTCGACACAGATTGTAGCACAGGAGGTATATCTTTTCTGTAATGTTGCTTCTAAGGCTTTCATGAAGGTGCTTAACTTGTTCCCTATCTGTTCAAATGTTGCATGTACCCAGTAGTCAATCGGTAGAGAGAACAAGCAAATCCGGACCGGTACCTATTTGAAGGTTTCATGTTCTGGTGCAAAGTTGGGTTTCCATGGTCTCATGTAAAGACCTGCTGAGGCAAAGAAATACAGGCTTCCATCAAATATTCGATCCTTGTCTTCCAGATTGGAAAAAACCACTGTAAAGAAACCTTTAGCTCCTAACTAGAGTCTTACATCCCCCTTGGGTTTCCATTTTTGTTTTATCCACATGCACAGGGCGCGTTCTGTTGGCCAAAAACCCATAAACCTGCAGATCACTGCATGTTCTACCATGTAGTCACAGTATGCCTATAGTTTTTGGTTAGAATTTATTACCCATAGGGTGTCAGTTGCTTTAGGCTTGCACGATCCCTGGGTTTATTTCTTTTTGGCTGTTGTCACTATTCCTTCATGTCCTACCTTGGCTTGGTTTAGATCCTCCTTCTATTTTGATCGTTCATCCTCAGGCTCGTTTTCTTATGAAACCTGTTCTGGGAAAGGTATTATCCTGTCTCTGTTCGCAGCATTGTTGCTTCTAATGATTTCTTTTTGTTTCTAGGTATCTTTGCCCTCATTGTTTCGCTTTCCTTTGTTGGTCAGATCTTCCTTGCCTGACTTCTCAGAACCTAATATTTGCACTCCGTCCATTGTAGTTTTCTCCTTGTGCATCATTACCTGTTTGTATGATGGGGTCCCGATGGACCCTGTGTTTTTCATCTGTAGGGTCAGAACCTGCCCTCTTCTGTGAATCTCTGTCGCTCTGGCACTGTCCTCCTCCAAAGTTGGTACTATGGCAGTAGTAGAACAAGTCTTCTTCAAACCTTAGCCGCCATTTTTCCGTGGAGAATGCTCTTCACATGCTCTGTTTGTTCTCCATGTTGATTGATACATGATGTTTATAAAATAGAGCCAAAGCATTCACAAACTTAAAATAGTGCATTCTTTACAAATGTTTTTGATAAAATTTTGGACCCTTCTCTAAATGCATGAAAAGGGTATAAATACTATTCTAACTAAGTATGCAAAAATAGATTATACAAAATTTGAGGAGGTTTCAAACAAACTTCCTCCTACATAGGTAACTAACTATAAAAATAAATAGAGATCAACTAAACAAAACTAAGAGGATGACTAGTTGTCTGCGATCTTGTCCTTTAAATCACAAATATCGATCATCTATTGAATTTGAAGAGGTGGCCTGGAATGAGATTTTTGTTGTCTTGTAAAGATTTCATCGACAAGAGGTGGCAACATCCTTTGAGACACATGGAGGGAATAGTTTAGGGTCATGATCTGGCTATGTGGCTTGACTAGATATTTCCAATATGACTCCCAATTGGTCGTAGTCAATTTCTTAATTGCATCTCCTTTTTTCCCTGCTTTTTCTTGCCAGCCTTTACTCAGAGCAGTTAAGTCAGGAATTTCTTTCGAATTATCCTCCTTCATGACCTTGGTAGTGAACAGGGTATGATTTACTACCTTAATGATGTTCTTTGATACTCCAGTTTCCCTTGTGACTGCCAGCTCGGCCTGTTTTAGCCTAGCATCCCAATCAGTGAAGACGATGTCTTTGTGAGTTTCCTCAATCTCGGGTAGATTGGCCTTCTTTCCATCTTCTGATACCTGTCGTTCAATGAATTCAGAGCTTTTAGTGTTTAAATCATTAAACTCCATTCTTCGGCCAATGGCTCTATCTGTGAGCAGGTCACTGGTAATCAGGTATGGAGTGATGTGTGACAGCTTCTGGTAGAAATACTCTTGATGCTTGACTAGAAGAGAATTTAGTTCTAGAGCCTCTTTGATGAATTCCTCAGCAGTAGGAACATCCTTGTACCTGTCCAAGGATTGTTGTAATTCCTAGAGCTGCATGTTTTTGGTCGATAAGTCGGCTTCATGGCTTATTTTCAAGACTTCCATGTCCTACTACAATTGTGTGAGCTGCTCGGCTACCTACTTGTTTGCCCTTGCTTTTTCTATCTTGAGCTCTTGTTCGAGTTTCGCAATTCTTTCCTCCCATTCCTTTAGCAGAGTAGACACCTCAGTAGCCTTATCCATAATGGCAAATGCGTATTCTCTTGTGAACTATGACAGTCTAGTCAAGTTTTTGGCCAGATTGAAAGGCATGTCCTTCGATACAACATCCATTCACTCATCTCCAGGTGAGAATTCGGGTGCATCTACCCTTCTCCTTTTCCTTTTCCTGCGGACTACAACCTTGTGGAGAGGGCTATTGAATACATCAAGTGGAGGTATCTCTGTCACTTTCAAAATAATTTCTGATGTGGGCGGAGAAGGGATGATTTCAGCATGCTGGGATGGTGTTGCTTCTTGATCCATAGGTGTAAACCGACAAACTTGGGCTCTATATCTTGATGAATTTTTAGAGGAGTCTTGAATTCCTCTATTTCTTGAGTATTTAGAGCTTTGGGGGTGTCTTGCAATTCCTGATTGAATTGATCACATTCCTGCTCCAAACTAGTGCCTTGGGCTTATGAACTTGTCTCTGTGGTCGGAGTTTCCATTACTTGCTTTTTGGCTAGCTTCTTATTGAACTCGGCCATATTTTCTGCATCATGGACTTTCCCTGTGTCTATTGTATTCTTAGTGTTTACCTGAGAGTCCTTTTGAGAACTAGGGGTTGCGTTATCGACAATGTTACTTGGGGTATGTTTATCCTCAAGCTTTAATAGATGCATTGGAATGACCTGAAGCCTCTCATTCATGAATTCCTTAAATCTCTGAAAATCTTTGGGTTTCAGGTTATCCTTTTCCCATTCAAGTGCTTGCTCGAAAGAAACGACTGACTGTAACAAATCCTCAAAGTAATTATCTCCGTGATTGTATGCCTTGAGCTTTAGTACTGTAATGACATTGTATGCTACTTTGTTTGGATCGAATTTCCTTGTAGGCAATGTATGAAGCCTGAGGGCTTCCATTTGTGTTGATTCCTTAGTAACATGAAAAAAATTAGCTAAAGTAAAAGAGCTACATTTTATAGGGAAAGTAATCCATAATGACTTCTTGCCATCTTTAAGAACTTTAGTTAGGCCTTTTCCCACAGTCTAGTAGGCAATATCCCTTTCTAATAGCTTATCAGAAACAGATAAGAGAACAACGTGTGGATCAGTAGTGCTACCAAAAACCCTAATGTAGGTGAACCATTCCTCAATGAAATACTTGCCTACAACAAGCAGGTCTGATGCAGCTTCTTGGGAAAACCTCGGGGTTTTCTTATTGAAAATCATTTGGTGTAGGGGCAACATGATAGAATGAAATATCTTGTAGAAGTGAGATATGTAAAGCAATTCCCATATTTGTTTATGACTGAGATGGATTGGGTAAGGATCTTGTATGGTCCATTTCCAAACCATGGTTGGAAATTTCGTGCAAAAACTGATAACATCCATAATATAAGCACAGAAATAGAAGGGAGGGAGGTTATCTGAAGAGGAGGCTTTCTTTTGTCAATATTCAGTAATGGAGGTGGCTAAGTTTTCAAATAGGATAGAAGGCCAATCCATGATATAGGAATTAACACAAGCATCGATCAAGGGAATCCATTCTATTGAAAACTTAGTGTTATTTCACAGTCCATACAGTCTACATAACATTCCTGCTGCATAATTGTAGGGGTTCGCCAAAGAGGCTATTGCATACATACCCGATTTTTCATACTTGAATTTGTTGTCTAACATTCTCCAAGTCTGAATTAACTTGAAGGGGTATGGATTATTCTTTCCAAAGTTAGCTATAAATGTGCTATCATAGATTTCTTGCGGGTCAGGTATGTGATACATGGCCTTCAAGTCTTCTGCCTTGAACGATCCTACGAGCTCCATCCTTGAATTCTTGAACTGCCTATCTTCAATGATAAGGTTTTTGACCACCCATCTGATCATGTCTGTGTAGGGAAGGATTTTGGCTCTTGCTCCTATCCTATGAAGGAAAGAACAGGAGGAATCCCTGCATTAAGGTCCTGAAGGCTTTGTCAACCCAACTGTTGCTCTCATAACAGTTATTTTAGGATGCTCGTTCTCCAGTCTATTGTAAATTACTTCCCAAGTTGTTGTGCCTCCAGCGGTATCCCAGACTGTATCAGCAAAGATAGGAGCCATCTCTATATCCTTTGTCTCAACAATGGTCTTCTTAGTTTTCTTTTGCATCACCTTTCTTAAGGATATGTCTTTTGTCACTTGCCTGAAACAGACAAGATATATCAACACAAATGATATCAAGTAATTAAGACTGAAATCCTATGTGAAATGACCTTGGATTGGGAGAAAGGTTTTTATGAGATATTCAATTATAACTACCCATAACGTGGAGAATGATTATGCTCCCTCCGGCCGCTAAACATTTAATAACCTGTCAACTTGTTTGTTCTTATTTTTTAAAACATAATTATTTTGCACACTTTACCTCCTTAATCGCAGATTGCGGTCTTTAAAGGTGATCCAAATTGGATCCATAAAGAATGATTAAACAGAGCCATGGCTGTACCAGGTTGGGATAGACTTCAAAGGATTTAAAACAGCGATCAAGAACACCTCTAAACCAGTGGCAATGGTAGCTAGCGTGGAACGATGAGGACCTCGATCAGAGCACGCTGACCGAGGCCCATGGAGACTACACGGGAGGAAAAATTAGCCCCTGGGAGGCCTGGATCAGGAAACAGAAGCAGTTTTTGATGTAGCGCTAATCGCGCATTGCTGGGTGAAAAACCTCAAAATGGAGAAGCCTCGAGTGCTTAGTCGCGTGGGAGCCAAGAAAACCCTGGACAAAAGGCTAAAGGACAAGGCGGACCCATGCTCCGAAAACCGGTGATATTGATCGGGGGCACCCTCAAATAGTAAGCAGAATTGGCGAAAATGGAGCGATCCCACTCAGCAGTTGACACGTGGCAAGTGGAGGAGAGAGAAAATCATCGTTGATCACGTGCTAACAGTCGAGCAAGTCAACTGTGCGAAATGTGCATATGGCGTCAGATCTAGAGGCCCCAGATCTAACGGCTGAGATTGCGCCTGATGGGAAAGTGAAATCAACGAGGGATTAAGCCACAGTTTGTAAATATTTGATGTCCGATTTGACTGCTAAGGTGGCAGAAGACTCATTCCATGACATAACAGAAAAACTGAACCAACGAAGCGAATTGGTACAACTACAGGAGGACATGTGGCCACTCCCTGTGAGCCTAATGATGACGCCGAACAGGGAACTCCAAGCAAAGCTATAGCAGGTGATCTGACGGGAAGTGGAAGAGGAATCGAATAGCCATGGGTACGAGTGGCCTTAAATCCATGCACAGGAAAATCAGAAAGACACCAGAACCTCGTGAGGAGGACGGAACAAAGAAAGGAAGAATAGAGAAAAGAAAGACAATGAAGCAACAGCAGAACGGAAGACAGAGGGCTGAGTTGACCGGAGGCAGCATCAAGCACCGGAGAGCTTGACGGATTCAAGCCAACCCAGAGAGGATCTGTCGAGACTGAGCACCACATTGGGCTCTCTCCATTATAGAACAAAAGGTCACAAAGCTGGTAAGGAAAAGAGTCTATGTACTCTAGAGGCTTGGGGCATCCAAGAACCACCCTACCAAGCAAATTCCATTTCAGGAGACTCACATCGAGCTCCTTCATTGTAATTCTCTGCTTCAAGACACAATAAAAGAAGGCCACCATTAAGATCTAGACCGAAGATGTAGCCCTAGAGAATAGGGTGAACTCCTTATTAAATTCTTGTGTTCTTGTATTTGCTTACTGTGTTTCTCTGCTATTTTCCATTTCTAGTATCTTTGTAGTTTCAATCTGATCGATCCGTTTCTTAAATAACGTAGACACACACACCAACATATGAGTCTATAATACCTTCATTTAATAAATATTTAACTGAGGTCACTCATAGGGTGATTATCAGATCAAGTGGTATTAGAGGTCTAGGCTGTAAGGTTAAACAAGCTTATGTTGGTTTAGTTGTTGAATGCTCACTAAATCAAAGCTCAAATTAGGAGAATGAGAGTTGGTCGAAACTAATCCTGAAATTGGGAGAGTCTATCCTTGGAAGACAATGTCAGAGGAAGGTTCTATGGGGCTAGACCCTCAATTGATATAGATTTTCTTAGCTATAAAGTTTATGGTAGAAGAAATGTATAGGGACTTTAGAAAGCATAAGGATGAAGATTCATCAGGTTCTAAACAAGATAAAGAAGAAGATGAGTCTCATTCCCACAAATACTCAAAAGGAAAATGGAAAGAGGAAAGCTTTCTCACACCTCCTAATAGCCCTGTGCATAATAAGAAAGCATCTTTGATCAAGCCAGATGTTAAATTTGACTTGCCTATCTATGATGGAGAGCTAAATGATGAAAAGTTGGACAATTGGATTAGACAAATTGATGTGTATTGCAGAGTGCAAAGCATCGACTCAGACAAGAGAAAAATTCAGTTGGCAAGCGTACGCCTAGGAGGCACTGCCTTGGTTTGGTGGGAAGGCAAAACCCAAGCTGGCATGAAAAGACATGGGAAGACTATTTCTGTTTGGAGTGACTTTGTTTCTGCAATCAAGAAGTAGTTCTATCCATTGGCCTACATGCAACAAGCCATGATGAGTTGGAAAACTCTTTGGCAGTTGAAAGGGCAAAGTGTGCAAGGGTACACTCAAGAATTTAGAAAGACAACATTGATTCTAGGGACCTCATTAGACTCACCAGAGACTCTTTTGAAGTACATTGGTGGTCTACACAACTACATGAGGCATACCATCCTCATGTTTAATCCCACTAGTATAGATGAGATATGTGTACAAGGTACTCATCTAGAAGCTAGAGGAAAGAATGGAAATCCAGAAGTTGGGGGACCATCCCAACCCACTGTAAGCAAGAGCAAGGAGAAAAGAAAGCAAAAGTGGAAAGAAAGGAAGGCTAACACTGCATAGAAAAGCAAAGCTTTATGCACTCACTATAAAAAGGAGGGGCATGTTGATGAGCACTGTTGGATTCTGCATCTAGAGCTAAGACCTAAGAAGTCTGAGGGTAAGAAGAAGAAGATTGTTGCAGCTATTCAGAAAGATTTGGGGTCAGACTCGGGAGATGAAACAATCATTGCAGCCACAGGTATAAAAGGTAAGAATTCTGAAGCATCTACTAGTAATTCTGCTCAAACTATTATTGATGAAGAACATGAGAGAAAAAGACATGAGCTTTTCCATATTCAAGTTATTTCCAAACATCAAAAGATTGATACTTTGTTTGATAGTGGCTCACAAGTAAATTTGATTTCTGAAGCAATTGTAAAGAAATTTGGATTAGCAACTACACCTCACAAGAAACCATACCCATTAGGATGGTTGAATGATAAAGCACAACTACAAGTGACTAGACAGTGCAAACTCAAGTTTTCTTTTGGGTCAGCATTTGTAGATGAGGTTGAGTTAGACATAATTCCTTTGGATATATGTGGAATTGTTTTAGAAAGTCCTTACTTGTATGATAGAAAAGCTATTTTCTATAGAGCTGAGAACAAGTATCTACTTGTCAAAGATGGAATCGAATACTTTGTAAGAGCTCACAAACTCAAGAATAATTATACTCTCATAAATTTCGGGCAGATGAAAATAATGATAAATTCATGCAAACAATTCTTACTAATGGTTGCAAAGGAAAAGAAACCTGATAAAACCAATGTATTTTAGGGTTGTAATGCTAAGCAGCAAGCTGATATAGAAAAGATTGTTTCAGAGTATGATGTTCTGTTTCAGGAACCTAAAGGTCTGCCACCCAAAAAGGAAATAGTACATGATATTATTTTACAGCAAGATGTTCCATTGCCTAACATTGGAATGTACAAGTTGTCTGCTTTAGAGAATACTGAAATCAAGAAGTTGGTGCAAGAGTTGCTCAAGAAGGGGTTCATTAGGCCTAGCACATCACTATGTGGGTCACCAATCGTTTTGGTGAGAAAGAAAGATGGCTCGTGGAGAATGTGCATTGACTAGCGAGCACTAAATAAGATAAAAATCAAAAATCGTTATCCCATTGTTACACAGTAATTTGTTGCCATTGGTCACCGTCCCTGTTACCCCTTTCCCGCACTTTGGAGGACTCATTCCGGGACTTGTGAGCAGTGACATAACTTGAAAACACTTGCATTATGTTCCCCTAAGTATGGACTTCATATGCCTTGAAGACATCTCATGCAAAATATCCTTAAAAAGTCCCCTTTTTCCATTAGCTCGGATCCACAGTTTATCACCCGCTCCAATGAAGGAAATTCTCCAAAGAGGGCGCGCTCATTGGCGCTCTGTCTCAGAGTCTTACCCGCGCCAACCAAGTTTGGAAAAGTTTGTTCACAAACGCACGCCCCAGAGTTTTTTCCTTTCGACTCATGTGGCTTTTCAGGGATAATGTCAATCTCATGGATGTCAAGAATCATCATCCACAATAGCTTTTCGAGGATAATGCTTATCCCATGAATGTCTGGATTCATTGTATCTCTTCCTCCTCCTCCATCTATAAAAGCTTGTTCTGGTGCATTTGACAAGCTAGTTTTGAGTATAGGGAGAATGATACTGTCAGAAGTCTGAGAGATTGTTGTTGAGTCTTCTTTGCATTCATAGTCAGAGAGAGAGAGAGGCTTGTTCCTGATCCCGACAAGCTTTGCAAGACATGTGTAGCTGATCACCCAGCCAAAGGAGGATTTGACGTCAGAACTTCGGTTGTATACTCCTTTGTTGATTATCAATAATAGATGACTATCATTATGGTTCCATTCTTGCTGTTCATTATAATGATGATTGAATTATATCTTTTCTGACCAATACATAATTGCATCTATTGGATTTTATGCTTGTATTCGTATTTTTCTTTGCATGTGCAAGTGTCCATTCACGGAGATCGTGAGGATCGTGACCGGCCAGAGCAAAGGAACAGGAGCGTCAACTCTCCTACAACACTAGCGTTGGAATCCAAGTAGGTTCTCGTAATCCACCTTTAATTTGCAATTAGGAACCTGCATGAGAGTATTGTTTGATTGTTGCTAGACCCATTTTGGGCTAGTGGGATCGCCTCTGTCCGCATAGGGGATTTACCTCTCCAACAATTTGGCGACTCCACTGGGGAAGCTATTTGTTGTTTGATCTGTAAACTTTGGACGGAGCCTGAAGTATGGCTAGGTAGCCTTCAAAACGCTATTGCTCTGCATTAGCGAAGTAGATCAACGCCACTTCAGTCAACCTCCGGTTTGGTTTATGAACCGAACAGCTTGGAGTTTGTCTTGCACTTTGGTTTTCTCCTGTTTGCTTGCTTAGATAAGCTTTATGGGTTGGATTTTTAAGTTGTTTCTTGCTGCTTGGTCTGTTTGGATACTGTCGATCAGACCCTGGACTGCTTGATTTATTTTTAAGCCAGCAAACTTTATTAGCACGATTTTTTACCTGACAGTCGCGCCAGTGGCCGCAGGTTTCACGAAAGCAACTCGCGCTAATCCCTTAATAGCGCGAGTTACAGACTGACAGTCGTGCCAATCCTGTGAACTTTGCCAGTTTGCTTGTTTGGAAGCCTTCTGAACTCGGATTTCTGTCTTTTCACATCTTTTTCAGCTACTGGAGTGTGTCAGAGCTCTGTTTGACTGGTTTTTGACCTTCATCCTTCGGGTGTTTGCCTCTTTCCATCGATCTCATGTCCCAGCCCTAGAGCATCTAGTGGCTTTGTACATCGAGCCTTCCATGGGAGTTTTTGGTTCTTTGATTGTCCAGTCGACTTCTTGGCTGTTTTTGCACTTGTCTAGTGGTTGTCAAAACCTTTTAGTGTGTGCTTCGAGCAATCTACCTCTTGTTCATTTGGATTTTGCTTGGCTTCGTTTGGGCTTAGATCACATAGCTCATTGAGGTCTTTGTGATTCTTCTTGGCTTGACAGATTGTCTTGGTGTTTCAGACTTGATTCTATTTTCATTGAGTGAAGTTTGTCTGTTTACTCTTTGTTATCATCTCTCAAAATTTGTTTAAGTGCATTATGCCATTTAAAAAAAAAACAAACGATCCTTTTGCATTGCATTAGTTAATGGAAGTTAGCATTATTCACTGTTATTAGCAATTAGTCACTTTTAAAAAAAAAGAAAAAGAAAAATTTTCGTTTATTGCCATTAGCTGCATTAGAATCTTTGTTGATTGTTTGATGATCATTTTGTTTGTTTGAAAGATCTCAACTCTTCTGTAGTTAGCCTTCATCGAATGGAATGATACATTTTGACATATAGCTTGCATTTAGGAAATTGTGAGAGATCACATACGGTAGGACCTAAAAACTGAAACCTAATCAAAGATCAACTGTAAAATGAACTGAATGAATCTAAAAAATGCATTGGAACTTAACGCATACATTCTAGAGGTCTAGGCTAGAGATGTGTTCTGGCGTCGTTAAACCTAGTCACTGTTGTTTCACATTATGGTTGGGTGATTCCTCCTTTTGTGACTCGATAGTGGTCTAGCACAGATTTGTGCTCCCACGTACCGTCGAGTATATGTGGAGACCCCACTAGGTTATCATCCTTTATCCACAGGAAGCCGTGTCTGCCGCCTTACAAGCCGTAATGCACTGAACACAGCATTCGGGAAGATTGACTGCCGTACGGGAAGTCCTTGGTTTTCATCTGATTGCCAAGGTGTATAAGCAGTTTTACGGATTGTTTGGTAAACCTTTTGCCTAGTTCTCCAGAGTAGTCACTTTTGACCCTTTTCGGACTCCCTAAAAGAAAAGGTTCACCTGAGCATTTGTCACTTCGGGCTCACTAAATATTCGAAGGAGACTAGAGTCATCTTTTTGTCCTTTTCTCGACTCTTAAAACATGAAAAGGTCAAGTTCAGTTCCTTTGTCTTAAAATTTATTCGGCCACGATTCACATTTACCCGGTTAGATCTTGTTTGCGTTAGTTTGAGTAGGGTCCTGTCTCGTTAGATTCCCTAGGATTTTGTGAAGTTTTCATCCTGGTGGAATTACCAATTTCGTCTTCTTCCTTTGTCGAGATACCGGTTGTGAGTGAAACTCTTCCTGTTATTCCGAGTATACAACCGATTAATTCTCGTGCTCCAGGCGACGAGACTTACGAGTTTCATTGGAACCCCGTTTGGGAACCTTCTGAGGACGGTATCCCTTTTTGGGAATACACTTCCCCTCGTGTTTCAGCCCCACTTTTTTCTTCCGACATGGAGGACGTATCCCCTACTTCGACTGAAGAATCCGTTGCGACGAGCGGTGAAATTCCCACCGCAACGGAACCTATACTTGTTAGTAGCACCCCTACTACTGGGAGACTACCTCCAGGCTATAAAGCAATAAAGGATGTTATGTCCTCTGGAACTCCCTTCACGAGTTCTATTTGGTCACAACTCGCTTTTCCCACCACGGAGCCTTTTACTCCACAAAGTCGCAGTACGTCTGTTACCTCAATCCCAACCATTCCAACGGTATGTGTAGCTTCTTCGACTCCTATTTTAAGTCATCCTTCAGCCTCTATATTCGGAGTCTTTGATCCTACGTCAAACGTCCCAGCAGAGGGGCCATACGATCAGTATTTACCACATCTTGGTAGGCCTTTGTCGTCTCAACCGACTGTTGAGATTTCAGTTCCGTTGTCAATTGATTGGGGCCCCACCTCTTATCATGGTGGCCAAGTATCGTCTGCGCAATCCCAAAGACCACCTCATCAAGACCAACAAGGACAACCCTTCTAGGGACAACCTTTCACCTCTGGTGGTCCATCTTTCACCTCTTATGCTCAACCTTCTGGTAACTCAGGTCAATCTTTTATTCAACAAGGCCAACCTGGTATCCAGCAAGGTTATCCTACTGGACAAATTGGTCAATCGTATGTTCACCCAAACCAACCTAATGTCTAGTATGGTTCAACATTTGGACAAGCTGGTCAACCATATGGTCAGCCCATCGTCCAGTATAGTCAACCCTCTGGGCAAGTCGGCCAACCTCAAATCCAATCAAGCCAACCAACTGCCCAGCCCACTCGGCCATCTGTCCGTTAGGACAACCCTCAGTTGTGCTACAACAACTCCACCCCCAGCAAGAACAACCTTCTGGGCAGGTGGGCCAACCTCAATATCAACAAGGTCATCCTTCCAGCCAGATAGCCCAACCTACAGGACATCCTTCTGGCGCCGCTCAACCTGGTTTTTTGCCCCAGGCTGGACCCCAGGCCCCGCCCGGTCTTCAAATGCAAGTTGGAATTCAATCCCAACTAGTCTATCAAACTCAGTTTGGAGTCCAGCCACCGTATGGTTACCAGCAACCTCAAGGGCAACCTTCGTTTGCCCCATATCAAAATTATCAACAACTGCAGGCAAATCCTTATCAGAATTATCCGCAACCGTATGGTGCTCCTGCAGGACAGTTTGGTAATCCATGGAACGCTGGGGGGCAGAACCAAAATCCCTACGGACAAAACCCTATGGGGCCAAATCCGTCTGGACCAAGCCCATGGGGGCAACCACCACTGGGTTGGAACCCTGGTGCTCCATCCTACTAGCAGCCCCAGATGTCCTTCAATCCTCAGTTACCTTTCTTAGCGACTTTAGAATTACCGAATGTGTCCAAACTAACCAATGATCCTATTCTCCATAATCCGTATTGGCCTCCGGTTCCAACGAAAATTCCCGGTGACTGTCCAAAATTCGATGGTAAAGCTAATGAAGATCCACAAGCTCATGTCATGACCTATCACTTATGGTGTTCATCCAATTCGTGGCTTGATGATTCGATTCGGCTTCGCCTTTTTCAAAGGACTCGCACTGGCTCTGCAGCTAAGTGGTATATTGAGCTCACTCACGGATCCTTTCAGGATTTCAACTCGTTGGCTATGGCATTCCTCACTCATTTTCAGTTGCCCATTCGATATGAAATAGGTACACACCTCCTGACATCCTTAACACAGACAACGGCTACGCATATCTCTGATCATATCCATGAATGGAGACGGCGTAGACGTATGATCAAATTTTGGATTCCCGACCAACTTCTTACCAATTGGTTTACGACTTCGTTCGTTCCTCCAATAGCTCGGGACATTGCCATGGGGGCGTGTGTCACTGAAGAGCAAGCTATTGCGCGTGCTCAGTACCTTGACTTGGTTTATTCTCAGTCTGGTACATTGTATGATTATTTTCCTGATGCCCCGAGACCAGGAACATCCAAAGCCCCGCCAACACCAACTGTTGACGGTATTATTGGTTCTGTTAACTCGTCCTCGAAGAAAAATTCTGCGAACCCTGGGAAGCAAAAATCAAATGCTTCGAATGAACACACTTCTCAGGTAACACCCACTTCGAATATTACTTCCGAGGTCAATGTCGTCCAGTCCACCACGGCAGACAAAGCCTCGAAAGGAAAGAAGAAAGGAAAAGGGAAGAATAAGCCAGATCAACCTAAACAGGACTCCCCTAAACCTCCACCCGAGGAAGGTGCCAAGCGCAAACCCAAGTATCCTTGTCTTATCTGTGATGAAGATCACTATACCAAAGACTGCCCTAGGCGGTCTGAAGTTAGTCGTTTGTTGAAAGGCGCTCCCGGGACTCCTGCAGTGCTCAAAGAACCCTTTCCCTTGCAACAAACTCAAATGGTGGCTGACCCCTCTCAACCTCCCTCTTCCTTCGGTTCTCAAGTATTTATGGCTGGAACAATACCTGTCCACATCAGTACTCGAACAAAAGATTATCTGTCATCTGCCGGGAAAGAGCCTGAGGTCCCCTCTAGTGCTCCTCCGTTCAGTTCAGGCCCACTCCACATCGAGAAACCTAGTACTGAAACGCCTATTCGACCCCCTACAAAAGGAGTACTCTGGAAATCTTCTTACAACCGAAATGCTCGTGCTGCACAGCACTACAATATCGTTGAGGACTTAGCTCAGACTCCATCGGCTATGTCCGCTTTAGAAGTTCTCCAGAGCTGCCCTTCTCAGAGGAAGTCCTTGCTATCGGCTATCGGTGGCATAGACCCGGCCGACTCAGATTTGATTACTTTTGACTTGGAATGCCATACGCAGAGACTGCCTCCCCAAATCGCCTTCCTCATACAGGTTATTATTAATTCCAAAACGATTCATTGTACAGTGATTGATGAAGGTGCTTCAACTTGCATCATGTCTGTTGCATGTTAGAAAGCTATTGGATCTCCGACACTGAGCCAGTCTCCCACAACCTTGGAAGCTTTTGATGGAAGAGCATCCCTTCCTTATGGTATACTCCAATGTTTGCCCATCTCTTTGGAAGGGAAGACGGTCGATATGGAAGTTGAAGTTGTTGATGCTAATCTTACCTACAACCTCCTTCTCGGACGTCGCTGGATATACGCGATGCAAGCTGTAGCTTCATCTTTGTTTCGTATCATCTGTTTCCCTCATCAAGGGAAGATTGTTACCGTAGACCAGCTGTCATTCTTCGCTTCCTCTTCTGAAGGCAACATCCCTTTTGTAGAGCATACCTCCAAATCATCTGAGAGTCTGGGAGCCGGGCTTTTCAAAGATCCCACCCTCATGGGTGTTTTTCCGCTCCCACCTCCTAACTTCGCTTCCGTCAATATGATTACTACTTGTTCTGATCCGTGGATCCTCCCTCCCACTGATCAAGTAGAATCTTGGGGCGATCAGATGCCGTTGAGTCCTGCCGAGCTCAACTATGTCGAAATCATTGCTGCATCGGCTCCCTCTTCTGAACCTGCTCCCTCTAGCAAGGTTCTCGACTCGTTCGCTCCATTCTCATGGCTTGTAGATGACACTTCTTCGGACCCTTTAAAAGAAACATTCCCTTCCGACGAAGCCATTATTGAGACTATGTCTCCCGAGGAACCTCCTTGGCACGATTCTCACCATCGTTCCTCGTTTCTCCCTGCCCATCAGGATATGCTTACTTGTCTCGAGCGGTTTGCTCCTTGTCTCCCATTTCAAACCATTCAACCACCTATCCAAGTTTATTAAGTGTCCTCTGAAGGAAATATGGCGAACATTACACAAACCCAACCCATCGACATCTCTGTGAAACCAGGGATTGTTGAACATCTTCACATTGGAGTCACTTGTACTCCGGAGGAGATTCGACTCTATACCAATCTTTTTCGCGAATTTCGTGACGTCTTTGCATGGTCCTATGAAGAAATGCCCGGCATTGATCCTAGCATAGTGGTGCATGAGATAATCACGTACCCGGGTGCTAAGCCTGTTTGTCAACGTTTACGCCCTGTACACCCCCGCAAGGCTACAGCTATTAAGGCGGAAGTAGAGAAGCTTCTTAAAGCTGGTTTTATTTATCCTATCCCACTCACAGATTGAGTCTCCAATATCATACCTGTGAATAAAAAACAGGGTACCATCCGTGTTTGTGTCGATTATCGTGATATTAATCGGGCCTGTCCTAAAGATAATTTCCCCACACCATTCATTGATCAAATTATTGACGAGTGTGCCGGAAGCGAAATTTACTCTTTTATGGACGGTTTTTCTGGATATAACCAGATCAATATTGCTCCCGCTGATCAACACAAGACCGCTTTTATCTATCCATGGGGCACTTTTGCCTATAAGAAGCTCCCTTTCGGTCTCAAAAATGCCGGTGCTACCTTCCAACGTGCAATGTCCTATGCTTTTCATGACATTCGACACATTGTACAGCCATACCTGGATGATCTCCTAGCTCATTCAGCCAAATGTCAGGACCACCCTACTCACCTTCGCGATATCTTTCTTCGTTGTCGACACTACCAAATCAGACTCAATCCTCACAAGTGTGTCTTTTGCGTTGAATCAGGCCGACTTCTCGGGTTTGTCGTCTCCCGAGAAGGCATCTATTTGGATCCCCTTAAAGTCGAGGCTATAGTAAATCTTCCTCCCCCTGCTTCTTTACAGCAATTGCAAAGCTTGCAGGGTAAAGCAAATTTTCTAAGACGATTCGTTCCAAACTATGCCAAGGTGGCTAAAGGTTTCACACGGTTGCTAAAGCGAGATATCCCTTTTCATTGGGATACCATCGCTCAGGAATCTTTTGAGCGTCTCAAGGGTCTCCTTGTTTCCGCTCCATTGCTCCATCCTCCGAACTATCATCACGACTACACTCTGTATTTGGCTGCCGCCGACACCACTATCGGCATGGTTCTCGTTCAAACTGACGATGATGACACTGAGCATGTTGTATATTATCTCAGCCGCAATCTTTTAGACACGGAAACTTGATATGCTTATGTCGAGAAGTTGGCTTTGGCCGTCGTTTGTGCTGTCCAACGCTTCCGTCACTATATTCTGCTGCGCACTACCACCGTGGTTTCTGATTGCAACCCCATGACGTATATTTTGTCACGCCAGTTGCTGGGGGGCAAGTACTCAAAGTGGATTGTCATCCTCCAAGAGTTCGACTTGGAATTTACCACTGCCAAGTCCAAGAAATCCCTTATATTCGCTGAGTTACTTTACTCTTTTCCATCTTCTTCCCCGCCCTCTCACTCAGAGGATCATATTCCGGATGAGACTTTATTTCTCATTAGCACCCTCGATCCCTGGTATGGAGATATCATCATATATCTGCAAACGTCCTCCTTTCGCCCCGACATGTCCAAAGACGCTCGACGAAGGATTCGTCATCAGTCTCAACCATACCGTATCATTGGGGACACACTTTATCGCCTCGGCGCCAACTCTGTTCTCCGCCGATGTCTAACTCTCGAGGAAGCTGAGCGTGTCTTGAATGACTGCCACTCTGGTGCCTGTGGTGGTCACATGTCCGGATATGCTACTGCACAAAAAATCCTCCATGCTGGCTACTTTTGGCCCTCTATCTTTAAGGATTGCATTCTTGCCGTCCGCTCTTGTCATGAGTGCCAGATATACCAGCGGAAGATGTGAGCGCCTCCAGCTCCATTGCACCCTGTTGTCACCGTCGGCCCTTTTGCAAAATGGGGCATTGATTATATGACCTGTAACCCTCGCTCAGCCAGGGGGCATGGGTTTATTATCGTTGCCGTCGATTACTTTACTAAATGGGCCGAGGCGATGCCTACATTAACTGAAGACGGTCACACAGCGGCGCAATTCTTATTCAACCATGTTATCTCACGATTTGGCATCCCTCAAGCCATTGTCACTGATCACGAGAAGCATTTCCGTAATCATATGATGACGGAACTAACAACCCAGCTAGGCTTACAGCACGATAGTTCGACTCCATACTACCCTCAGTCCAATGGCCAAGTTGAAGCTATCAACAAGATTTTGGTTACAATGCTTCAGCGTACCATTGGCATGCATAAGTCTAACTGGCATTTGATGTTGTTCCCTGCCTTGTGGGCCTACCGAACCTCTGTGAAGGATGCCACCAGTTTCACTCCATTTCAACTAGTTTATGGACTAGAGGCTACCCTTCCAATCGAGTGCGAAATTCCTTCATTAAAATTGGCTGTCGAACTACTTCCCAACACTACTCCGTTAGAAGAACACCTTCTTTACCTAGAACGGCTAGATGAGACCCGTCGCCTAGCCACTTTGGCCATCGAAACACAAAAGAAACGAGTCAAGACTCACTTCGATTAGATTGTCCATCTACGTTCTTTTGTTGAGGGCGATTTAGTCCTGCTATACGATCAGGCAAACGATAAGCTGGGAGCAGGAAAACTCGAGCCTATGTGGTTAGGCCCTTACATTGTCAAGAAAGTTTTGCAAAAAGGGGCCTACGAGCTAATTGATTATGAAGGGAACCCTCTCGGGAAGCCCCGAAATGGGATGTACTTGAAAAAGTACTATGCATGATGCTTGTACACTTTATTTTGTACATACATGTACTTTAGCAGGTGTGTTGTGTGTATGTGTGTCAGTTCTAAAGGCGTGACTGCCGCTTGTTGTGTCTTTCGCTTCTTGTGAGATGTCTGATGCACCTTATGTTGGTTTCGCTGATGGTGCCTGCCGCAGTACTCGCAACTTGTCCTCTGTGGCGTGGGTGATCTATGATCCTCATGGCGAGTTGATAGATTTTCAAGGTGTGTGTTTGGATCGTACCACTAACAATGTCGCCGAATATTGTATTGTAATTGAGCTACTTGCTGAAGCAATTAATCTCGGCATTCGTGCATTGGTAGTGAACCTAGACTCTCAACTTGTCGTCCACCAGCTCAACGGGCGATATTCCGTCAGAGACCATCACATTCTAAGGTTGTATTTACGTGTGAGATTGTTAGAAAGGAACTTTGATTTTATCACATATCAACATATTCCACGACGATTAAACACATTATCTGATGCATTGGCTAATCATGTATTAGATAGACATTTGCGTAATTTATAATCAAAACATTATACAAGCAAGCACATAAAAGCACAATAATAAACCATAGGCATATGTATATATATATGTGTGTCATAATGTTTGCACCACATGCGTTACATAGTCCAAAAAATAATACATGTTCATCCTGATACATCCTGGGATGACATGTCCCTCAAAAAATATGCATGAAAGAAGCCTAGAAGTCTAGTCGTGGTGGTGCTCATGATAGCACGTCACCGCACGCACCAATCGTCTCAACAGACGATGGATACGAGTCGGCACTCCCACTGTGTGCCTCTGGTATGCAAAGGGCACGTCCGCCAGTCTAGCGTAACCCGGAATCCCTTGGGTGAGTCCCTCGAGATTCTGCACCAGCTCTTCCCCCACGGCACCCCTTGCCTGAGGGTCGGCTGTGGGTTGGCCCCTCCGCGCTATAGGAGACAAGCCGGCTGGTCGCTCTGGGCCTACATCTGCATGTACATATGACTGTTATCAGAACATGCATGTATTAACAAAAAAATATATATATATATGATGAAAATACATAAAACATCAAAAAATAAAGAAATCATACCCAGCTCCTCGTCCCATTCCTCTTCCTCTGGCAGTGGGAGGTCTGGATGCCCCACGAAATTAGTCCCCGGATATGGTCAATCCTCCACTACGATCAGCTGACGATGGAGCCATATAAAGAACTCGGGCCGCCAAGACATCTGCTGGTCCCCTCCTCCTCTAGGCATCAATGCTGCCTAGCGAGTCATCCTAGGCTCTCGTGGCAATGGATCAGCCACTACAGCTCCCTGAATCTGAAAGAGGGGTAATCGTTCCAAGAAGAACGACACCACAATTGAGCCATACCCGAACTGTTTCACTTCTCCGCGCTTACACTTTGTAAGCTGCCTTTTGATGTTGGTAGTCACCGTTGTAGCCCAGTCAAAGATGGTGGGGCTGAGGCATTCTGTCGCTAGTAGCAGATGATTCTTGCTCACCGCATGGGGTGCCTGTACCCCAGCTGCATGTGTGATGGTGAACAATATCACCTTAAGAACCAAATCCTGGATGGTGGTGATATCCACCTTGGCACTGTTTCTCCCAAATTGTGCCTCTCGACACACTCGGGCCTTCACTTCACCTATCTTCTCTCCGGAAGGTCTGCTTCCGGTCAAAATAGGGCTCGCCCCTCTCCGTGATAGCCCAGTAATGAAATACACATCAGACACGTCCAGCTCTAAGGTTTGGTCCCGTAAGCGAAATACTTGGTCATCAACATCCCAAGCATCCACTATGAACTGCAATAACTCAGGCTGAGCTCGCAGATAAGATGTGAGGAAGAACTTCTTGAGACCACAGTCCCTCAAAGCGTTCATACATCCCTCATCCTCGATGGCCAAGGCATCCACGGCATCATGTTCCCGTTCTTTCCATTCCACCACCATTTTTGCTTGTTTCCTGCACCCACAAGGATGAATAAGTCATTATTGGAACACTGGTAAGCTTACAAACCGGACAAATTTAAAAAATAATGAGGAAATTCAAGGTAAAAATTAGGTCGCGCGGTTGGCGCGACTGTTTCTAAAACAGTCACGCCAATGGCACGGCACCTTTGGGTAAATCACCCCATTGGCACGGACCCGTGCCGGATACCCGCACCAATGGGGCACAGCCCTAAATTTCAAATTCCTCCTTGCAGAGGCTCAATCAGGGGACAAAATGCATAAAAAAGGAATGGAAATGAAGCTAAGGGAAGCGCCTCTTACCTGGAACCGACGAAATCTCGAATGGTTGCACGGATTGGCTGTAATCACTGTGTGAAGTTTGCCCCCCAAACAGACCACTACTACTATTCAAGAGGTAAAAAGTAAAAAGTAATTCTATTTTTTACATTTTCACCATATTTATAGACTTTTTGACTCATTTTTAGGTTTAAAAAGTTATTTTTTGGAATATTTTAATATATTTGTGGTCGAAAATGGATTTTACGATTGCTTCTTGTGCAGCGACAGGTCTTTTACGCAACTTTGATGGTGAAACGAGTTGTATTTTATACTTTTTCGGACTCAGTAAATACACGAAAAAGTCACTGTGGAGTCATCTTTCAGCTCTTTTCTGACTCGCTAAACATGAAAAGATCGCCGAGTTATTTCTCTTGACTCGTTAAACGTAAATAAGAGGCAGTCGTCTTTAAACTCTTTTCCGACTGTGTAAAAACGAAAAGATCGTCGGACCTTTGTCGTTTTAGGTTCGTTAACAGTTTCGAAACGACGTGGTTTCGATTGTTTCTTACTTTTTCAAGTCGAAATCACTACTTATGAAAAGTACTCCTCGATCGTAATGGTCGGGCGGTTCTTTCGAGCATTGTTTTATACTTTTTCGGGCTCGAGAGACACAACTTTACGAAAAAGGACACCCTTGGAGTTTTCTTTTCCGCAATCTTTTCAAACTCTCTAAACATGAAAAGACGCCGAGTTTTTCCTTTGTCAGACTTGTTAAAACTTGATGACATTGGAGTCTGTCGAGATGATGTTACAAGCATATGCTATCCGCGTCAAGCTTGTTAATAAAAAATAACTGCGGTACTCGCCAGAAATGGTGGGGGAAAATGGAACCATAATTATTGTCATGACGGCAGTATGTCACTCTTGAACATGGCACTTGTCTGCTTTCGTGTCCGGGTGGGGACATCTCATCTCATTTTTCGCTTGCCTCCGTGGATTTGGGTAATCCTGTTTGACCTCTCATCTGCTCATTGCCTCGTCACCATGACCTTTGATCCATTGATGTCAAATACTGCCAATTCCACTGTCGTGCCGCCGATATGTTCAAGAGAAGTTGGCCTCTGTAGAATAACAACCTCCTTCTGATAGCTCACACAATTTTGATCCACCACAACATTCTTTCTTTGTCTCGTGTCGATGATGTGGGAAATACTATGGCCCACCTTCGATCAAGGTCACTTCCTGTCGACTTCAGCTCATTATCCAGGAAGCTGATCTAGAGACTCCCTTCCAGTGCCTTGGAGCTTGCATGCCTCAATGGCAGGTTCTTCGTGTTCGACATGAGGTTTTCATCATTGGCCTCCGATCGAATGATTCTACGGGTGTTCGACGCCAGCTCACTGATTCGCACGCCGTAGATTGTACCTATAGTACCTTGAGGGCCATTGTCATTATTGGTGGTACCTCTCGCGTCTGTTAATAGTTTTCATTATTGACTGGTAATCAGACGATGTTCATGCATGTTCGACTTCAGCTCATGTATTCGCATGCTTGAACCTGTACTTTTGTTCGAGTCGAGATGGAGCGCAAGACCCTGGATTTTGTCTATTGGAATCCAGGCTGTGATTTTGTGGATTCTTGTTACATGACTCATTCACTGGATGGCTGCGACCATACCTGAGTCTATCCTAACCGGATGGCTGCGCCCATACCTTGGATCTAGATTATTATGTACTCTGTTATGGATGGCTGCGACCATACCACATATATCATGTACTTGAGCTATCAGTTGTATCTCTCTATGCAGATTCTCCGATGGCAACTGCATGTGTTCTTGTAAAGCATTTCACCCCTCTCTCTCTCTCGGGCCTCATGCTTTAGGGGGCATCTGTTACACAGTAATTTGTCACCATTGGTCACCGTCCCTGTTACCCCTTTCCCGCACTTTGGAGGACTCATTCTGGGACTTGTGAGCAGTGACATAACTTGAAAACACTTGCATTATGTTCCCCTAAGTATGGAATTCATATGCCTTGAAGACATCTCCTGCAAAATATCCTTAAAAAGTCCCCTTTTTCCATTAGCGCGGATCCACAGTTTATCACCCGTGCCAATGAAGGAAATTCTCCAAAGAGGGCGTGCTCATTGGCGCTCTCTCTCAGAGTCTTACCCGCGCCAAACAATTTTGGAAAAGTTTGTTCACAAACGCACGCCCGAGAGTTTTTTCCTTTCGACTCATGTGGCTTTTCAGGGATAATGTCAATCTCATGGATGTCAAGAATCATCATCCACAATAACTTTTCGAGGATAATGCTTATCCCATGAATGTTTGGATTCATTGTATCTCTTCCTCCTCCTCCATCTATAAAAGCTTGTTCTGGTGCATTTGACAAGCTAGTTTTGAGTATAGGGAGAATGATACTGTCAGAAGTCTGAGAGATTGTTGTTGAGTCTTCTTTGCATTCATAGTCAGAGAGAGAGAGAGGCTTGTTCCTGATCCCGACAAGCTTTGCAAGACATGTGTAGCTTATCACCCAGCCAAAGGAGGATTTGACGTCAGAACTTCGGTTGTATACTCCTTTGTTGATTATCAATAATAGATGACTATCATTATGGTTCCATTCTTGCTGTTCATTATAATGATGATTGAATTATATCTTTTGTGACCAATACATAATTGCATCTATTGGATTTTATGCTTGTATTCGTATTGTTCTTTGCATGTGCAAGTGTCCATTCACGGAGATCGTGAGGATCGTGACCGGCCAGAGCAAAGGAACAGGAGCGTCAACTCTCCTACAACACTAGCGTTGGAATCCAAGTAGGTTCTCGTAATCCACCTTTAATTTGCAATTAGGAACCTGCATGATAGTATTGTTTGATTGTTGCTAGACCCATTTTGGGCTAGTGGGATCGCCTCTGTCCGCGTAGGGGATTTACCTCTCCAACACCCATTCCTCGCATAGATGATCTTTTAGATCAATTGAAGGAAGTTGTTTATTTCACCAAGCTAGATTTGCACAATGGATACCATCAGGTCAGAGTTGCAGAGCAAGATGCATGGAAGACGGATTTCAAAACAAAGCAGGGATTGTATGAGTGGCTGGTTATGCCTTTTGGCTTAACCAATGCCCCTGTTGCTTTCATGAGATTAATGAATGATGTGCTTCGACCTTTTCTTGATGATTTCGTTACTGTGTATCTGGATGACATTCTGATTTTTAGTAGAACATTTGAAGAATGCTTAAAGCATGTTAAGGAGACATTAGATGTTTTGAAAAGAGAAAAACTTTATGTTAAAATCTCAAAATGTGAATTTGGCAATACATCTCTAAATTATTTGGGTCATATAGTAGGGGGTGGTGAATTGAAAATAGATCCCTCTAAAGTGGCAGTCACTGTAAACTGGTCTAAACCCAAGTGTGCTACAGAAGTGAGAAGCTTCTTAGGAGCAGCGCAATATTGGAGGAAGTTCATTTCTAATTTTTCCTCAATTGCAGCTCCCTTACATGCTTTGAGAGGATTGAACAAGGTGTTTCAGTGGGGAGGCAAACATCAGAAAGCCTTCGACACCTAGAAAGAAAAGATTAGTAGAACACCTGTACTAGCACTTCCTGACCTACAAAGACCGTTTTAGATCCAAACAGATGCCGATGACTATTCCATGGGAGTAGTGTTGACATAGCACAGTAAACCCATATGCTATCATTCTGAGACTTTTAATCTTGCAGTAGTTAACTATCCTACATATGATAAAGAATTGTATGCATTAGTTTAGAGTGTGAAAAAGAAGAAACATTATTTAATGGGCAAAGAGACAGTAATACATACTGATCATCGACCACTTCAATATCTACACTCCCAAACTAAGTTGCAACAATCAAGACACTACAGATGGATGGGTTTTCTACAACAGTTTCATTTAGTCATCAGATATAAAAAGGGAATACATAACAAAGTTGCAGACATGTTATCTAGACCCATTATAAATGCATCTACTATACTTAAGCATAATTCTATACTACATGAAAGCTACATTGAACAATATGCTCAAGATATAGACTTTAAAGATGTATATGCAACTTTGAGTCGAGGCAAGAGAGTAGAAGAATTGGATTATCATGTAAAGGACTGACTCTTATATCACTGTGGGAAACTCTTCATTCCACAAATAGAGAGAGTAAAGATAATTAGAGAGGCACACACTTCTCTGATATCAAGTCACTTTGGGGTAAGTAAAACAGTTGCACAGTTGCAAAGATTTTGCTATTGGCAAAAAATGAATGAGACAGTTTCTAGATATGTAAGAGGGTGTACTATGTGTGCTAAGAGCAAGCCCAGCAATAGAAAACTAGGCTTGTACACTCCTTTACCAGTTCCTTCTCACCCTTGGGAAAGTGTTTCCATGGATTTTGTTGGAGGACTACCTAAGTCTAGAAAAGGTCATGATTATCTATATGTGATTGTGGATAGGTTCAGCAAAATGTGTATTTTGATACCTTGTAATAAAGAGATTACAGCTAAACAAACTGCAAAACTATTCTTTGAACATGTATGGATTCATTTTGGATTACCCCCTTCTATTGTATCTAATCGAGACACCCGATTTGTGGGGAAGTTTTGGTTAAGTCTGTGGGAACTGATGGACACCCAACTGAAGAAAAGCACAGCTTTTCATCCACAAACCGATGGCTAGACAGAAGTAGTTAATAGGACAGTGATCCAGTTACTCGGAGGATATTGCAGCAAACATCCTAAGCTTTGGGATGAACACTTATGTTATGTGCGGCATGCTTACAACAAAGCAAAACATTCTTTTACACAGAGATCTCCTTTTGAGACCTATTTTGGTTTCATACCAAGGTCTCCTTTTGATTTTGTCTTTAGTAAAGATACCACAGTTGATGGACACAGTGATGTGGACAAGGCAACTAGGTTCATTGAACAGATCCAAGAGATCCACCAGGCAGTACAGGAACAGCTGGAAAAGAGCCAAGCCAAATACAAGGCAAGGCATGACAAGCATCGGATGGAGCATAGTTTTCAAGTTGGAGACCAGGTCTGGCTGTATATCAACAAGGACAGGATGCAAGGTGAAGGTAAAAGGCTAAAGCCTATCAGGTATGGACCTTTTAGGATACTTGAGAAGATTGGTGAAAATGCTTTTCGCCTTGATCTACCAGCTTACATGCACATCTACTCAGTCGTAAATGTAGATTGCTTGAGATTGTTTGAACCCTCAATGATTGAGGATCCTGAAGAGAAAAGTCAATTGCCTTCTATTGATGACCTGCTACCTGAATATCTTAATGAATTGCAAGAAGACACAGTCTTGGACAGGAAGGTGAGGACGACGCACAGAGGAGATGTTGAGTACCTTAGAATTGGACTCAAAGGTTCAAAGCCGAGCAATGCAAAGTGGATTGATATTGGGCAAGTGAGACAGCAGTACCCTCACTTAGTCGATGCTTGAAAGAAAACCAACTTTTGGTGGTCCAAAAGCTTTTCAGTGGGAAGGCTGTGATCTGAATTGGATCCATAAAGAATGATTAAACAGAGCCATGGCTATACTAGGTCAGGACAGACTTCAAAGGATTTAAAACAACGATCAAGAACACCTCTAAACCAGTGGCAATGGTAGCCAGCGTGGAACAACAAGGACCTCGGTCAAAGCGTGCTGACTGAGGCCAATGGAGACTGTGCAGGAGGTAAAATTCGCCCCTGGGAGGCCCGGATTGGGAAACAGAGGCAGTTTTTGATGTAGCGCTAATCACGCATCACTGAGCAAAAAACCTCAAAATGGAGAATCCCCGAGCGCTCTGTCATGTGGGAGCCGGGAAAACTGTGGACAAAAGGCTAAAAGACAAGGTGATACCCGTGCTCCGAAAACCAGTGGTATTGATCGGGGGCACCCTCAAACGGTAAGCGAAATTGGTGAAAATGGAGCGATTCCACTCAGCGATCGACACGTGGCAAGCAAATGAGAGATAAAACCACCGCTAATCACGCGCTAATGGTTGAGCAAGTCAACCGCACGAAACATGTGTATGGCATCGAATCTGGAGGCCACAGATCTAATGGCAGAGATCGCACCCGATGGGAAAGTGGAATCGAAGGGGGATTAAGCCGCAGTTTGTAAAGATTTGATGTCTGGTTTGACTACCAAGGTGGCAGAAGACTCATTCCACGATGTAATGGAAAAACCGAACCGATGAAGCGAATTGGCACAACTGCAAGAGGACATGTGGCCACTCCCTGTGAACCTGATGATGACGCTGAATAGGGTACTCCAAGCGAAGCTGTAGCGGGCGATTCAATGGAAAGTGGAAGAGGAATTGAACAGCCATGGGTACGAATGGCCTTAAATCCATGCACAGGAAAAGTAGAAAGACACTAGAACCCCGAGAGGAGGACGAAACACAAAAAGGAAGAGCAGAGAAAAGAAAGACAGTGAAGCAACAGCAGAATGGAAGACAGAGGGCCGAGCTGACCAAAGGCAACATCGAGCACCAGAGAGCTTGAGGGATTCAATCCATCCTAGAGAGGATCTTTCCAGAATGAGCACCACATTGGGCTCTCTCCATTATAGACCAGAAGGTCACAGAGTTGGTAAGGAAAAGAGTCTGTGTACTCTAGAGGCTTGGGGCATCCAAGAACCACCCTACCAAGCAAATTCCATTTCAGGAGACTCACATTGGGCTTCTTCATTGTAATTCTTTGCTTCAAGACACAATAAAAGAAGGCCACCACTGAGAGCTGGACCGGAGACATAGCCCTGGAGAATAGGGTGAACTCCTTATTAAATTATTGTGTTCTTGTTTTTGCTTACTGTGTTTCTCTGTTGTTTTCCATTTCTAGTGTCTGTGTATTTGCAATATGATCGATCCATTGCTTAAATAACATAGACACACACACCAACATATGAGTCTATAATATCTTCATTTAATAAATCTTTAACCGAGGTCACTCATAGGGTGATTATCAAATCAAAAGGGGTAGTGTGTAACACTTATCAGATATATAGGGCGAAATGCGATTGTGAAATTCACAATATTGCATTTCGCAAATCGTTAACATTTGTCCAAAGGCATGTTCAAGTTTTTTGCGAATTGTGAAATGAAATTGCGCAGTGACAAGATGAGTTTATCGTAGCAGGAGACCTTTTCACATATCGTAATTTCGTAAAGGATTTATAAAATAGTGATGTGAAAAAGCATGATATGTGATTTGCAATATAAGTTTCCTCCTTAGCTCATTTTTCAAGGTTTTGCTAAGTTTTTCTTTAGAGTTAGGCATTATTATCCTAGGCTTAAAAATTTAAAAAGGGTCCCCATTTATATCTCAAATGCTAGCTATTGTTAGATAAAAATGGGGGGGTTGCTTCGTAGTACAATAATTGGCAATTCACTTGGGAGAACCAGTTTATGAAATTTCTAAAAACTTTCAAAGTAATTGGAGTCATAAGATAATGATTTCATGAGTTATAAGGTAAACAACATTTCTCTTGAATCACCATTACTTGCTCAGGCCCATCTGCTTAATTACTTCACCCATGTAATGATAGAAATATAAATGTTAGCATCTTCCAATAATAATGTTTAAAATAATATAGTAGGTGCCTCCTGTAGATAGTTTTTTGTTTTTTTACTCATTTATCACAAATAGAGCCTCTGCTGCTAGCAGGCATTCATAGCCTCAATAGGGTTACCTTTTAAACAACAATGATCCATTATCCCATCTGTATGAATTTTCAAATTTCAAAATGATATTCGTTTCAATTGAATCTCTCTTGGACTTTGTCCCTTCTTTTTTACCTTTTGAATGTAATCTTTTCTCTTGAAAGACATTATCTAGGCGTGGCAACCTATTGATGACAATGCCATTCACTGGTTGTAAATAAACTAAACAAGCTGGCTCTTGTTGAGACCTCTTGTCTTCTGATCAAGAAGATCATTAGCTATTACCCTATTTTGATATGCTGTATTGGTAATATCAGTGTTAATTACTTCCTTATGAACATGGTAAACGAGCTCGTAATGAGACTTTATCTTTCAAGTTTTTATATTTTACAATTACACTCTGAAAAAGGAAAATTTTAATAGATGGGGTGGGCCATTGGCCTTTTTAAGGGTTTTGGGTGATAATGATAGAGCTTTTAAGATATTGCTCTGTAGGGAGTCCTTGCTAGGTTAAATATTCTTTTCTTGACTGATAATAAAACCTTGATATCCTATAAAGATAAGAGGCTTTTGTAAAATATTTTTTTTTAAGCAATATTAAGTTTTTCCAAAGAGATGAAGTTTATTTTAGTACTCAAATGTCCTAATTGTCCCTTTTAACTCCTATTTTCTTATAAAAGCAAAAAATCAAAAATGTTATCAAATACTTATTTTGAAAAGCCAAGAGTAAATACTAGTTAACCGTTATTTTCCTAAAAAGCAATATATTACAAAACTGGAAGAGGTTATCTCCTAAGAAAAGTACCTTTTCAACATTTTCCCATTAATAGGCAAAGAATCTTTCCTACCGGACAAGTCTTGTAAAAGAAATGTTGATGGTCCAAGTTTTTCAATAATTTGAAAAGAGCCAAGCCATAGTCTTTGGAATTTGGTATGTCTACCTTTTTCCTCATGTGCCTTGTCCCATTTCAGAACTAAGTCACCTACTTCAAAGGATTTTTTATTGGTAGAAGTTGTATCAAAAGAAGCTTTGACTAATTGTTGATGATGGAAGTGGGTTGCTTTAGCCTTTTCTCTTTCTTCTTCGAGTTTGAAATTTTGAAATTGTATAGCCTCGAGAGAAGATGAAGGGATTTCATTGATAAATTGTACTAGGGCTAGAGATGGGATTGCTATGTTTGTGGGAAGAACAACTTCTTTTCCATAAACTAAAGCAAAAGGAGAAGAACCAATAGAGGCTTTCTGAGTAATCTTGTCTGCCCATAGAGCAAATGTTAATGCTTTATGCCAATTCCTATGATTTTGATCAATAGTTCTTTTGATAATTCCGATGAGGTTTTTGTTTGTTGATTTTGCTAATCCATTACCTTGAGGATAATAATTCGCTGGATATTTTAACTTGAAACCTCGCTTAAGAGAGAATTCTACCATTTCATTCCCAAAAAAGTAAGATGCATTGTCAAACATTAAAGTTGAGGGTAAGCCAAACCAAGTAACTATGTATTGATCAATGAAATATGTAATGTTTTCCATATTAGCTATCTTTAATGGGACATATTCTACCCACTTAGTAAAGTAATCAGTAGCTGTAAGGATGTACCTATGCTGCTTGGAAGAGTTATGAATAATCTCACCAATTATATATAATTCCCATTGTTCGAATGGTTGTTGGATGTTAACTGGTTGTAAAGGGAATGTTGGCTTTCTTTCTCTTCTCTTTGTACTTTGACAAGTTCTTCACTTCCTTACATATTCATGTGCATCTTTAAATATCGTTGGCCCATAATATCTTGCATGCAGGATTTTGTGAGTAGTGGTATTTCCTCCAAAATGTCCTCTAGCTAGTCCATCATGTAATTCCTACATGACTTTCTTAACTTCAGGTTTCTCTAAGAATCTTAGCAATGCTGAATCATATTTCTTCCTAATCAATACGTCATTGACTAGCTCATACTGATTTGACTTTAATCTTAAAGCTCTCTTTGTTTTATAATTAAGGTGCATAGGAGCATATCCATTTTTAAGATAAAATTTCAAATCAACATATTGTAATTTCATATCGTTGAGGCTTACCTCTAATATTTTCACTTCATTACCTTGATCTTCTTTTGATGGCAACTATGAAGCTCCCGTTAACATCCTGCAAAAAATTTGGCCCCTAACAATTTTAGCTGACCGAGTTTCTACATCATATTCTTGGAGTGCAGTTACCCAATTAGCTCTTTTGTCCCCTACTTCTCTTTGAATCAGTAATTGTCTTACTACTGGGTAGGGTACAACTATCTTTGTATGGGTTTTAAGAAGAAAAGGTCTGAAATGCTTTCAATTTTTAAATACCGCAAATGCTTGCTTTTCTACAGATGAATAATTTAGTTTGACGCCTTGTAAGTTAGAACTGAAAAAGGAGATGGGTGCCTTGACATTTTCATCATTCAGCTATGTCAAATCTGTAGCATACGAAGTATCAGATGAAAAAGTATATAATACAAAGGGTTTGAGATAGTCAGGAGTTTTTAATGAAGGGGCATTAATAATGGCTTTCTTTGTCAACTCAAATGAAGCTCTTTCATCCTTGTTCCATCTAAAACTGCATTTTTTTCTTATCATTGCTTGAAGGGGTAAGACTATTTGTTAAAAATATGGGACGAATCGTTTAACAAAATTTATTTGGCCTAGGAATGATTGCATGGTTTTCTTATTGTGTGGGAGGGGAATTTTTTCTATTTCTTGGACTCTATCAGGATCGATGTAAATTCCTTTCTTGGATATTGTAAACCAAGGAGCTTGCCTTCTGGTAAAGAAAAATAAGATTTCTTGGGGTTTAAGGAAATGCCATATTTCATGCATATTTCAAAGATGTGCTTTGAGGTCACTTAAATTATTGTTCCTCTACTTGGAATAGACTGTGATATCATCCAAGTAAATAACAACCAATTTATTAATTAGACCTCTAAAGGCAATGTCCATAGCGCGTTGAAATGTGGCACCTGCATTTATGAGTCCAAAAGGCGTTTTCTGATAGGCATATGTTCCCTAGTTGGTCGTGAATGTTGTGTTTAATCTATCATCTGGATGCACAAGAATTTGATTATATCATGAGAATCCATCTAGAAACGACATTAATTCAGAAGCTGCAACTGATTGCAGTACCTATTCCATAGTAGGCAGAGGAAAATTATCCTTTTGGCAAGCTTTGTTTAGGTTTCTAAAATCAATGCAGACCCTATAATCACCATTCTTTTTCCTCATAGGTACCATATTCGATACCCATTTAGAATGCCTGATAGGGAAGATTATCTTGGCCTTCAGAAGCTTGTTCAATTCTAATTTAATTTGACTTTCAAGGTTCGGGTGATATTTTCGAAGCTTTTGTTGAACTGGTTTTTCATTTGAAGTCATGGCTATGGTATGTTGAATTATAGATGTATCATAGGTTTTGAGATCTGCATAATCCCAAGCGAAGACACCTTTATATGTTTTCAATAACCTGATGAATGATGCTCCCTCTTGAGATGTTAGGTCAAGACCTAGGTTGATATTTTGAGGTTTCTCATTTGATCCTAATTTTAGTACTTCAAATCTGAGAGGAGAACTTTGAGCTTTGGAGTTAGTAATTTTCTTGAATCTATCTTTCAAATCATAAAGATCTTCCATCTTAACCATAGACTTAGGAATTGGGTTTAGATCAAGATTATTTTTTTCTTTCTATATCATGCTCATGCTTGTCTATGATCTGATCTTCATATGATCCTACTCATGTATGGAAATTTACTATACATGCATCATTATTGAATACTCTCCAATTTGTTATATTGTCGGGAATATATGGCCTAAATATTAATTCTATTGAAAGTCTATCTGGACTAAAGTCTTCTGATGGTATAATTCTAGATGCCACATTGGCAAGTAATTCAGCAATTGCGTTCTGGAGTATAGGGATTGAAGAAATGTTGAAAGCAGAAAAATGAGAAGTCAATTTCTGAGCTAAAGATTGATAGTGTTTTAGATGCCCAGAAACGCAGTGAATTGTATTTCGCACATGTTTCACAATTATTTCAGAGTCACCATAGGCTCAAAAGTATTTTACATTAAGACCGATGGCTTTATACAGTTCTTGGATTAATGCTTCATATTTGGCAATATTATTTGTACACTGAAATTCAAGTCTGCGGGCCAACATTATTTTCTCTCCTTGTGGATTGATCAAAATTCATCTTGCACCTACACTGTCTTTTGATTTAGAACCATCAAAATAGAGAGTCGAGAACAAAGAGTCATTATAAACTTTATCAACTAAATTTAAACACTTGGAAGCATCTGTTTGTGAGAAATTCTCAATTTGAGAAACTACAACATTATCTAAAAGGGGAGACTTTTGAGCATTAAAAGATCTTAAAGAGGACTCTGCTGAATAGTTTCCAATGATGTTATTAGTGAAGGCAACAGGTTCATTTCTTCCCTCAAGGTCTGTGACTGTATACTTCATGATTTTTTCTCGATCTACCCTAATTTGGTTTGGTTTACCGTTGTGTGGCAACCACATGTGAGACCAGTCAGTTGCAAAATAACTGTGTAACTTTTCAGACCAATCCCTATTGAGAATTAAACCATAAAACTTAGGGATATTAGCCACCAATATATCAATTATTTGTGAAAATTTTGGATTACAGAAAATCCTAATTGAAACTGATGTTATTTCTCCAAGTAACTCTACTTTTGTCCTATCTAACTGAACTATGTGTACTAGAGATTTTTGAGGTGTAATGTTCAATTTAGTACACGCAACGCTTGGCATTATGTTTGAGGAGGTTCCTGAGTCAACAAGGAAGTTATGAACATTCCTTTTAAAATTTTCATAAGTAAGAAGAAAGGTAGGGACATGAGAAATAGATCGATTGTCAATCAGAACTAGATCTAAAGGATCTACTTTATTTGAGGATGAAGGAGGTTTTCCCATATTGTAGGTGGCTTGAGTAACTACAGTAGATGGCGGGGGAGATATTGGAATTGCTTTCAATTCTCTTAATAAGATTATCTATTGTTGTTTGAGTTTAGTGAGCTCATGCAACGTGATGTTAGCTCTAGTCTTTTTCATGTCTTCCACTATATTGTATTCAACCGTATCCGAGATTACCAACGTTTTTGAAGGATTCAGGGAGTCTATAGGAATAGGGTCGGTTTGGCTAGTTTTAGATTTCTTAGTTACTGTTTTATCTTTTTCAGGAGTAGCAACTTTTTGCTTCTGATTAGTGGTAGATGTGTCAGGAGAATTTTTGCTTCTGGTAGTTACTAGCATTTCTTGTGCCTCTTCTTTAGTTTGGAGAATAAAATCCCACATCCCATTTAGTTCAATTTCTTCTTCTGTTTTGACTTCTTCATCATTTGGTGAATCTTCTATTGATTCTTGGTCAAATTCAGCATTTGAAATGGTGTTTGGAGGTTGTGATGCAAAAGAGGAGTTCTTTTTGAATGATCAAAAAGGTCTTTTAGGAGCAGAAGATTTTGCGACCTGTTTTTTAATTTCTACCATTTCATTTGACATTGTTTTTAACACTTTCTGAAGGCCTTCTAGATCGAAAGGGTACTTTGAAGTTTTCTTTTTGGACTCATCTTTAAACGTTACTTTCTTGGTCTTCCTCTCATCTATTTGTGATATTTTTTCTAAAGCTAAGATTCTTCTTTCTATAGACAGGGCTTCTTTCATGTTTTCTACAAGGGTAGCCTTATTGGCCCTATCTACAAAGATTGCAATATTAGAAGGAAGAGATGATATATACCATTCTATTTGTACATCTACAACAGGTTTAGAGGCAGCTGGGATTTTGTTTAGCAATTTGTTAAATCTGGAGTTGAAATCTTTGATCTTTTCATATGTATTAGCTTTTAAATTAGAAAGATAATTGATCAAGGATGATATAGTTCTTTCATCACCAAATTTTTCAAGAAATACTTCTTGAAAAGTATCCCAGTCTCTAATTGAACTCGCTGAAGGGAAAAATACCAAGATCCAACAGATCCTTGGAAAGTATAAGGAAAAAATATGATTACAACATCTTCATGTGCAACCCCATTGAGATTCATGGCTAACATAAAATTGTTTAGATGTTCTTCGGCCGGGAGAGCATCATCAAGATTATACTTAGGAAACCATTTTTCTGGATTTTTTAGGAGCACATTTGGATTTACAACGAGGACAGCACCAGGATTTGTCCAAGGTTGAGTAGGTTGATTGGCCATAACTTGAGTTGAGGAATGAGAAAATGGGAAGGTCAATCCAAAAGTAGGTATAGATGGTGAAGAACTTACTACTGGGTTAGTACCGATAATTGTAGTACTAACAAGGGAAGTGGATAGTTGAGAATTAGTGGATTGAGTAGAAGTGGATGAAGGAATAGATAGGTGGAAATGTGAAGTGATCTCGCTAGTATCTGATTCGGATACTGATGAAGTGACTTCCCTACATCGTGGAGGGATAGGGAACTTAAAAGGAGTGACCCCAAGTTTCTCACTTTGTAGTATAGTCAATACACCAGTTTGTTGTAATAAGGAGGTAACACTCTCTTCAGATAATTCGGATCTCTCTGGTTTCTCAGCAGAAATGGATATTTGTTCTAGTTTCTGTATCAAAGAATAAAATTCGGGAGATTTGGGAATATAATCTGGAGATGGTGGTTGACTTACTACTTCAGGTGACGAGGGAGATGTTTCTACAACTTCAGATTCCTGGTCAGGGGATTCTAAACGAGATCTAGAAGGTATAGAAGTGGTGGAGGGGTTTTGACTCTTGTGAATGTTTTCCAAATGATCTTTAGGTTTATATGCCATTCAAAGCTGAATTCCCTCCTGCCGAAACATGGGGGATAAACACCTAGTCTGGACCTTAAGACAACTCCTTTTTCGTTTAAAGTGGTGGCTCCGACTCGGGATAATGGGACCAATTCCCCAATGTGGGTTTTAAGAGTGGGTGGTTCATGATTGTTTTTGCAATACAATAATGATAATCTAAGTGACTTATTCTATGATGAAATTTCTCTAACTTAACTTATTCTAATATAAACCCGAGTGTTCTTGCATGGTATGCGATCTACAAAGATATCCTTTTAACATGTGATAATAAAGATTGAACACAATTAAATGGAGATGATAACATAAAAGATAATTCCTTTGAATAAATAGTTAGTCAAAGGAATTTATAAAATATATCGCATGTCTAATGAGTTATATATGAAAATCAAAACCTTAGTTATGGCATCAATACAAAAGTGAAATTGATGTTTCATAGAAACAATAAATCTCACATATAATTCATGAAAAGAAATTTTTGCCACTAATTAACTATAAACAAAATTATGCATACATGATAATAGTACCAGATGTATGAAGTCCTACTCATTTGACAAATGACATAGAAAAAATTCTTCCTTCAAATCAAATTGTCTCCCAAGAGTACAGAAGTGGATCAACAAAGGAAAGTAGTCTGATATCTAAAAGAAAAGATCATGTTACATCATTTCACCAAAGCATTAACAAACTTTCAATAGTGCATTCTTTGCAAATGTTTTTGATAAAATTATGGACCCTTCTCTAAATGCATGAGAAGGGTATAAATATTATTCTAACTATGTATGAAAAAATAGATTATACAAAATTTTAGGAGGTTTCAAACAACCTTCCTCCTACATAGGTAACTAACTCCAAAAATAAACAAAGATCAACTAAACAAAACTAAGAGGATGACTTGCTATCTTCCAGCTTTTCCTTTAAATCACAAATATCGATCATTGGTTGAATTTGAGGAGATGGCTCGAAATGAGATTTGAGTTGTCCTGTAAAGATTGCATTAGCAAGAGGTGGCAACATCCTTTGAGTCGCATGGAGGGAACAATTGAGGGTCATGATCTGGCTATGTGGCTTGACTAGATACTACCAATACGACTCCCAGTTGGTCGTAGTCAATTTCATAATTGCATCTCTTTGTTTCCCAGCTTTTTCCTTCCAGCCTTTACTAAGAGCAGTTAAGTTAGGCATTTCTTTCGAATTATCATCCTTCATGAGATTGGTAGCGAACAGGGTATGATTTACTGCCTTAATGATATTCTTTGATACTCCAGTTGCCCTTGCAACTACCAGCTTAGCTTGTTTTATCCTAGCATCCCAATCACTGAAGAGGATGTCTTTGTGAGTTTCCTCAATCTCAGGTAGATTGGCCTTCTTTCCCTCTTTTGATTCCTTCCATTCAATGAGTTCAGAGATTTTGGTGTTTAAACCATTAAACTCCATTCTCCGGTCAATGGTTCTATCTGTGAGCCGGTCGTTGGTAATCAAGTAGGGAGTGATGTGTGATAGCTTCTAGCAGAAATAATCTTGTTGCTTGACTAGAAGAGAATTTAGTTTTAGAGCCTCTTTGATGAAGTCCTCAACAGTAGGAACATCCTTGTACCTGTCCAAGGATTGTTGTAATTCCTAGAGATGCATGCTTTTGGCTGATAATTCAGCTTCATGGCTTATTTTCGAGACTTCCATATCCTGCTACAATTGTGTGAGTTGCTCGGCTGCCAGCTTAATTGTGCTTGCTTTTTCTATCTCGAGCTCTTGTTTGAGCTACGCAATTATTTCCTCCCTTTCCTTTAGCAGAGTAGACACCTCAGTAGCCTTATCCATAGTGGCTGATGCATATGCTCATGTGAATTTTGACAGTCTAGTCAAGTTTTCGGTCGGATTGAAAGGCATGTCCTTACAGACAACGTCCATTGACTCATCTCCAGGTGATCATTCGGGTGCATCTACCCTTCTCCTTTTCCTTTGACTTCGGACTACATCCTTATGGAGAGGGCTATAGAATACATCAAGTGGAGGTATCTATGTCACTTTCAGAACAATTTCTGATGTGGGCAGAGCAAGGATGATTTTAGCATGTTCAGATGTTGTTGCTTCTTGATCCATAGGTGTATACTATTTGCTGACAGACTTAGGCTCTGTATCTTGATGAATTTTCAGAGGAGTCTTGGATTCCTCTGTTTCATAAGTATTTGGAGCTTTGGGGGTGTCTTGCAATTCCTCATTGAAGTGTCCATTACCTACTTTTCGGCTGGCTTCTTGCTGGATTCAGTCGTATTGTCTGCATCCTAGAATTTCCATGTGTTTGTTGTATTCTCAATGTTTACCTGAGAGTCCTTTTGGGAGCTAGGGGTTGCGCTATCGATAGTTTTACTTGGGGTAGGCTTATCCTTAGGCTTTAATAGATGCATTAGAATGACCCGAAGCCTCTCATTCCTGAATTCCTAAAATCTTTGAAAATCTTCGGGTTTCAGGTTAGCCTTTGCCCATTCAAGTGCTTTCTTGAAAGAAACCGTTGACTGTAACAAATCATCAAAGTAATTATCTCCATGGTTGTATGCCTTAAGCTTTAGTCCTGTAGTGACATTGTATGCCACTTTGTTTGGATCGAATTTCCTTGTAGGCAATGTATGAAGCCTGAGGGATTCCATTTGTGTTGATTCCTTAGTATCATGAACAAAATTAGCTAAAGTAAAAGAGCCATATTTGATAGGGAAAGTAGGCCATAATGACTTCTTGTCATCTTTAAGAACTTTAGTCAGGCCCTTTCCCACAATCTGGTAGGCAATCTCCCTCGCTAATAACTTATCAGAAACATATAAGGGAAGGACGTGTGGATCAATAGTGCTACCAAAATACCTAATGTAGGCGTACCATTACTTAATGAAATGCTTGCCTACAACAAGCAGGTCTGTCGCAGCTTCTTGGGAAAACCTAGGGTCTTTCTTATTGAAAATCATTTGGTGTAGGGGCAACACGATAGAATGAAATATCTTGTAGAAGTGAGGTATGTAATGTGATTCCCATATTTTTATATGACTAATATGGATTGGGTAAGGATCTTGTATGGTTCATTTCCATCCCATGGTTGGAAATGTTGTACAAAATAGATAGCATCCATAACATAAGCACATAAATAGAAGGGAGGGAGGTTATCTATAGATGAGGCTTTCTTTTGTCAATATTTAGTAATGGAGGTGGCTAAGTTGTCAGATAAGATAGAAGGCCAATTCATGATATAGGAATTAACACAAGCATCGATCAAGGGAATCCATTCTATTGAAAACTTAGTGTTATTTTGCAACACATACAGTCTACATAACATTTCTACTGCATAATTTTAGGGTTTTTTCAAAGAGGCTATTGCATACATACTCGATTTGTCATACTTGAATTTGTTGTCTAACATTCTCCAAGCCTAAATTAACTTGAAGGGGTTTGGGTTATTCTTTGCAAAGTTAGCCACAAATGTGTTGTCGTAGATTTCCTGTAGGTCATGTATGTGATACATGGCCTTCAAGTCTTCTACCCTGAACGATCCTACGAGCTCCATCCTTGAATTCTTGAACTGCCTATCTTCAATGATGAGGTTTTCAACCACCCATCTGATCATGTTTGTGTAGGGAAGGATTTTGGCTCTTTCTCCTATCCTATGAAGGAAAGAACAGGAGGCATCTCTGCATTGAGGTCCTGAAGGCTTTGTCAACCCAATTGTTGCTCTCGTAACAGTAATTTTAGGACGCTCATCCTCCAGTCTGTTGTAAATTAGTTCCCAAGCTGTTGCGCCTCTAGCTACATCATAGACTGTATCAGAAAAGATAGGAGCCATCTCTATATCCTCTGTCTCAACGATGGTCTTCTTAGTTTTCTTATGCATCACCTTTCTTAAGGACATGTCTTTTGTCGCTTTCCTGAAACAGACAAGATATATTAGTACAGATGATATCAAGTAATTAAGATTGAAATCCTCTGTGAAATAACCTTGGATCGTGAGAAAGGTTTTATGAGATATTTGATTATAACTACCCATAACCTGGAGAATGATTATCCTCCCTCGGGCCACTAAACATTTAATAACCTGTCAACACATTTCTTCTCATTATTTAAAATGTAATTATTCTGCATGCTTTACCTCCTTAATCGCAGATCGTAGTCTTTAAAAGGGTATCATGTAACGCTTATCAGATATATCGAGTGAAATGCGATTGAAAAATTTGCAATATCACATTAGGCAAATTGTTAACATTTGTCCTAAGGCATGTTCAAGTTTTTTGCGAATTGTGAAATACGATTGCGCAGTGACAAGATGAGGTTATCGCAATGGGAGACCTTTTCGCATATCACAATTTCATAAAGGATTTATAAAATAGTGATGTGAAAAAGCATGATATGCGATTTGTGATATAATTTTCTTAAGTTTTTCTTTAGAGTTAGGCATTATTGTCCTATGCTTAAAAATTTAAGAAGGGTCCCCATTCATAACTCAAATGCTAGTTATTGTTAGATAAAAATGGGGGGGTTGTTTCATAGTACAACACACTGATACAATGAAAGCAAAGAACCACTGAAAAAAATTAGCAAAAAATATGACTTGGAAATAGATTTACAACATTCCCATCATCATGAAAGAAAAAGGCAACTAAATATCGGATTCCAATTATCAGAGCATCCGTTTCTGCTCACAAATGCAGAATATTGTAGATTAAGAAAGAATGCTCAATAGAGAACAACAAGCAATTACTATAAACATTGTAATGAAGATGTGTATGGACATGTACAGAGAACTATATTTATTCTTGACTAGAGGAGCTAGAACTAGAAAAACATTCACAACAAAAGTAATCTTCCAAATGCTCATGCGACTTTATGATGCACATCATTCAACTGATCCTTTGAAACCAAAGGGTTTGATACCATCACACATAGGCAAAGCTACATATAATGTAGGTGGTACAACAATCCACTATGCACTTCTTATGCCTTTTAACAACTCTTCCCCCACACCGCTTAGCAATGAAATGTTGGATGCACTTGGAAAACTTTACCAAGAATTGAGACTAGTTTTCATTAATGAGGTTTCCCTACTTGGAAGTCGATTCTTGTTTTCCATTGATGATCGATTGAGGAACATAAAACATGTCCAAACAAAATATTTCGTAAATATCGATATCATTTTTTGTGGTGATCTCTATCAAGCACAACCTATACAAGACTCCTTGATATTCAAACTACCTATTCTCAACAAACAACCAGTCCCATGTGACTTTTGGCAAGAAAACGTAAAGTGCTATGAATTTCATATTAAAATGATTTGAATGCAAACAAAATCTCAAATAGAAGATGATTTGAAATATCTGAATAGAAATTGTGTTAGACCTACACCTATAGACCCTACTTTCCCCTATCGTTTTTAGAAAAATAAAGATTTTACTTTGCATAACAATAAAATGTTGTCAATTTTTCCTAGAGACGATATTTTTATCAATGTAATCGATCAAGAAGAAGAAAACCATGGTGATTTCCCTTCCCATTTACATACAGCAACATTGCCTTCACATATAGTTGTAATAGCAAACATGTTAGTTGAGATATATGATGAAATTACAATTCACAAGATGGCCTTGTTAATGGAGCATATGTAATCATTAAAGGCTATACAAAAGAAAATGAAATTGATATAATATGGATCAACTTCTTCGATGAAAACATAGGGCATTACCAAGCAAAAAAATTGGATCACTTCTATAGTCAAGGCATTTCCAAAGATTGGATCCCTATATTGCGATTAGCAAAACCAATAATAGCGCAAGCAAAAATAGGCTATATCAAACTACAAAAACAATTTCCTGTTCAATTGGCATGTGCTCGAACAATCCATAGATCACAAAGCCTTGCTCTAGACAACCTTGCATTTGATCCTACTGGAATACGAACTCATGGATTAGTCTATATAGCCTTGTCTCATGTTAGAAACGTGCAATCCTTATTGCTATTAAAACCACTAAAGAAAGAAAATTTCAAAGTCAAGCAAAAAATAACAGTTGAAATGGGTTGTCTATGACAATTTTCAAAATGGGAACTAGATTACAATTATCAATCTTTGCATAGACATTTATACACATCAGTTTTCTCTCGAAACACTCGCAACCTAGAAACTTACATCAATGATGTCCTCAATGACTATGATCTAATGGACATTGATATTTTTTGTTTCCAGGGAACACATTTGAAACAAGAAATATTGCAACAAAAGTTCAAAACATTTAATTTCATATCAAGCCATTATAAATATGGATTTCTCACATGTTTCAAACAAAATATAAGAATTGTTAAGCATGTGCAATTTCAAGAAGACAATGTATAATCATTGATGACAAATATCATTCTACCTGGAATGCAAATTACAATTATTAATGTTTACGGAACACCCTATGCCACATTGCCCAATCTAGTAGATATTCTTGAAAAAACATTTTGCACTATATCTATTAGTAAACCAATAATCATCGTAGGAGATTTCAGTGTTAACATGTGTGAACATTACACTAAAACAAAGATAACAAAAGACTATATGCATAGCCACAACCTCCATTTCCTACTAGATACAAATACTTATGTGCACACACACTCATTGATCAAGTATAGTCTAACATAACAAACAACTACAAGATTTACAAGCTAGATACATATTGGTCAGATCATGACACAATATGTCTCATAATGGACCATTTACATGCAGATGAATCACAAAACACATCAAACACTTTCCATATTTGCAATTAATATCATTTTCTTTCCCCTTTTATTATCATTGAAACTTAACCATTCATTACTCTTCTTTTGCAAGCATCTAATGTATCCATATCCAAAGAAACTACTAATGCAATTTCCTTTTCTCTTATACATCTAAAATGGATCAAATCTCTAGCGACCAAAATTGCAGAAGGCAAGTATATACATATACTATTCAAAATATCAATTCACCAAATATATATATGGAATTTCTTTTCATGTCTCCAATATTACTAATTCCATTTTCCAGTCATTATCATTTGCAATGAAACAAATACCTTGTAGCTTTGAACATCAAATCAACACAACATTGGAGCAAGAAAAACAACTAACAAAAGAAGCAACAAGGCAAGTTAAGCCATGCCCATCACTTATTTGCACTTGTCACACTGTAATATACACATCAGCATTGTTCTTTGTAATTGACTCTAATTTTCATCATATGTGCATAGTTCAAATGCACCATCGACAATTCCAATATCAATTGAAGAATTAAACATCCGCAAAACTCGAAAATTATTCCATTGTGATGTAATGGTTGTCTACAACATATTTCTTGACAAAGCACAAAAAACTTGTCAAATATTGTGTGCAGATCTAATTGATTAGAAGGGATTGATGACGATCACATTCATTGTTCCAAATGAACTCATCAAAAAACATAATCAAAATATCTTTCCAGGAAAAGGAATTGCAGTGACAAATTTTCATATTCTACCAAAAACAAATTATGACCATGGTGATTGTGATCGCATTTTGTTATTAGACAACACAAGTACTGTAGAAAACATCAGCCCAATCTATACATAATACAAATTTGTTCTAAATGCAACAATAAACCAATTGGGAGAAAGCTTAGAAACATTCCCAGTAGCAACAGTTGTATCACTTGTAACAACAGCTCAAAAAGTTGGCATGAAATATACATTGCAAATTAAAGATGGAAGTTCTCAAGATGATATGGCCTCGGTAAGATGATTTGCCTTACACCATTCATCCATAAGCTTTATGAATCTTTATTTATGGTCTTTATGCAAAAAAATGATTTCTTCTTTGTGTCCTTTATGTCACAACTGCAACTATTTGAAAACCTGTTGCCTATCTACAATGAATTGAACAGAGACTACAAAATGGAGAAATGTTGATTATGGTCTTCAAAAACATAACAAAAAGAAAAGACCTCAAGGAAATAACATTATGTACAACACATGCCACATTCATCACAAATTTGAATACTCAAAAAGAACAAGATCTCAGAAAAATAATTGACAGACAAAACTAGGTACGTACATATACAATAATCTGTTTATTTTTAATTACACAGTTACTTATTTTCCATTATGCATTTACTCACTAGTTTTATTTTCTAGCAGGTGCAAGGAACGTTGCTGGTTGCAAATGCATATTCCACACCATTTGAACCTCTGTGTGCACTTTGCAGTTGCCCAATCTCATCAGCTGTAACGATAGAAGACATGTCAACATTTTGCACTAAATGCAAACAAAATACTCTATTTCTCTTTCTGCATTGTATCAACTACATTATAAGAACTCCTAATAACAACACATTATGATGTTGCCTTAGAAACAAACTAGTTTTAAAGCAGTTGTTTCCAACATTAGCCCAAATGTCTTACCAAGAATATTTGCAGAAATAAATAAATAAAATAATTATATGCTGCAGGCACAATATCCAAGTTCAAGGTATCTTCACTCTAAATGGCGACAATGATATTTTAGATACCGACCATAGCAACAAGCAAAATAAAATTTCAACTAGCAAGTTTGTCTTGTCTCCCTAGGTAACAACTTCATTCTTTTTTACGTTCAGTCTTTAGTCATATAACAAAATTCTTCAATTTTTTATTTATACAAGCATAATAAGCATTTTGTATTATATCTCTCATTGCAGGGTTGGCCATTGTTCAAAAAGAAGACTCTGTGATATCACAGAACTTAAGATCCCAATGTTGAAAGGAAAATGAACATGATAGTGAACAATTTCAACTTTTTTTGTTCCAAATTTGATAAAGCAATAGAAATGCTTTTACTCATACTATGTCAATAAAAAATATTTACTTTTTTTTACATTGATATTACTACAACAACATTTATAACTTCTTCAGTACATATATGTTTTGAAAAATTCTAGTTTCAATTTGGTGTCTATAAATAATAGTTATCTGCATTTTCATGTTTTCTGTTATGTTCTGTAAACTAAAAAAAAACATGCTTCCTATACTCTTATTTTGATTTTTAATGCTACTATTGAGCTACAGCCTACTACTTCCACACTTCTAATCCTTGCTCCGTTTCATTTATTTCCACAAATGCTTGTTATATTTTTCATGCATTTTGTTAGATCATCTTACTTTATGCTTTTGGAGTAGCTTGGTGCACTCTCACTAGCTTGGTGCACTCTCACAAGCTATTGTTGCTGATATGAATTCGTATGTGTATTTGCATTGTTTCTTTGATTCTTAACTATTTATGTGCTGGCTATTTATTTACACAAAACCATCGAATTATTTTCTTTCATTCTTTGTTCAAGTTATCATATCATATTCTTGAAACAAGATGATGTTCTTATGTGAATTTGAATGGATAAATCCAAACATTTCAGAAGTTGACCAAGTCTTAACAATGGGGTTTTGTGATAGAAATTCAAAATAGGCTAATGGGTATTGTCATCCATGTAGATTTTGAAATTATTGAGGCATGAAGTCTCCCATGAGTTGGAGGACAGCTGGCTTGAAGAGAGGAAGGTTGGTGGGTGATTGTGGCCAACCTCTTAGTTACCCAAATCTATCAGCTCAATGCTTTAAGCTTTCACACATTGAGAATGACAAATTGAGTGGTAACAAGACCAATGTGCTAGCTTACAACCTCCAAGATGCAATTCAAAGAGTAAGGATTGCACAAAACCACCAATTTAGTTTTTTTCAATTACCTAAAATCTGGTATGGCAATGCTTCGTAAAGGTTGATTATTCAATGGTTGCGGCTTTTATTTTTCCTAGAGAAGAAGCAATCACATCATATAAGTAATAAATATTGACCAACCTTTTGCAACTTCCACATTTAACGATGCCTTTGAAGTTAGCTTCATTGACTTTAAATGCAAACTTTGAAGAAATTATTTATAAATCATCCCCACATACAACAATGCAAACTAGGCATTGTTTTGTCCAGAGTCCAAAATCAATAAGAAATAGAATCATAGCCAATGTCAATTGCAAAGCTTTTATGTCAGTGATAGTTTGAGATTTCCTTATGAGTAGATATGCTTATTTATATTCCCATTCTGTCCTTTTGTTTGCTTCTTTGGTCCTTATGAGTAGATCTGTTGATTTATGTTCCCATTGTTCTCTTGTTTGCTTCTTTGGTACTTATGAACTGGACTTAATTAAGAGCTAATTTTAAATTTTTTTATTAACATGATTATTTTATTCTTTGGTACTTATGAATTGAACTTATTTAAGAGCTCATTTTAAATTTTTTATTAACATGATTATTTTATTCCGATTATTTTGATCATGTCTCAATTATTTCTACCTGCTTTCTTAACCATTCATCACTATCCAAAAAACATCTGCTTTCCAATGGAGAGCAACAAGAAACAAAAATGATACTCTAGAAAAAAAAATATATTAAACTGCAGATTTGGAAGGTTCAGTCTATATTGTACTCTCACAAAAGATGCACGACTATTTTTTATTTTTGTTAGATCACACAATTCCATTTGAAAGACCATAAATGCAAGGATGCATTGAACTAACACATGCAAATCAACGTTTGGTTAGATGATAGGTCACAATGTTATGATAGAAATGTAATTTTTAAATTCTAATTTAAGAATAACAGGAAAGTGGAAGTGTTATAAGAAGAGATCCTCAACTTATGCCAACAAATCTTGTTGTACTTGACTACAAGCTGGTCCTTATGAGATTATCATGAGTTTCTCTTTTCTTACATCCAATATTCAAAGATATGCAATGATGATATATTTAAAGATGCAACAACAAATAAGAGAACCCGAGCAATTGTCACTTCAGCTTTAGTATTTGAAACCTCTCTAGAGTTTAACCAGATGTAATAGGAAATATTGCCAGGGAGGAAAATAGTAGCGCCTGACAATGGTTCATTCTCCTTTCAACTCACTTGAAAATAAATTGCCTCTTTCACCATCTCCAAGTTCTTATACAACTACAAATAGCCCTATTTATGTTTCCAACTGTGGCTCTGGCCCACCCTTCTTTGTTGGACGAAGACCTATCACCAACATGGGAAATTCAAATCACTCAATGAATTCGGGTGGAAAGATTAGACAAAAGGTGGGGGGGTTGGGTGCTCTTTTAAAGGGGCTCAGAATATAGACATATATAGCTCATCAATAATTGGTTTGCAAAAGTTGGATTTGCAGGTTAACACAACAGCTACATGACATGGAATCTTATTATGTGACATTCATTTCAACGACTTGCTTACATGAGGTGTGCAAAACTTCTCATTCCCATCCTATGAATTTAGGCATAGATAGTTATTCCCTGGAAAAGGGCCTCTGGGCACAGAACTAAAAGCCACTGGCATGTGGTTGAAGAAACCTAATATCAACAAATCTTAATAGTTTCTTCAACAGCAGATTTTAAATTTCCAAGTTTAGCTTTGTACCAAACCTGTTAATATTGCTATGTAGTCAATCATTAAGTGGCACTATATTTATTTCTTGAAGTTATCCATTCTTGAGAAGAAACAACTACCCCCTTTCAATATTTCTATGTGGTTTGTTAAAAGCTGGTTATTGTATGGTAATCCATTCATTCATTAATTCAGTTTTGTTGAATTCAAGGCATATAGTTTAGCATAATGCATTTTCAAATTTTGTGACCTATGGTGCTCTTGGGCAAAGTTCATTCTTTTGTGGAGATCAGTTTTGGAAGAAGTACATTTGGTTGTAATATTAAGTAGGCAATTCACCAAATAGACCATGTAGATAGAAGTTACTTATTATGCTATCAGAATAGGATATATTGTATAGGAGGGCCAAGATTCAACATCTAATTTTGGATCAAACATTAGACATAGACATATCCTAAGAGTTGTGTATAAGCTCGTATTGGTTGTTGAAAATAGCAACAAGAAATGATAAAAATAGCATTGCTATAAATAGCATTTCAGGATATACTCCAACTCAGTTGGAAATAGTGAAAAATAGAAATGATAAAAATAGCATTACTATAAATAGAATTTTAGGATAGATTCCAATTTTAATTAGTCCCTAAATTAAAATTGAGAATTAAAATTCGAATTTGATCTCTGTAGTTGTTTGAAAAATAATTAAATAATCCATCTTGAGTTAATTAGTTGGAGAAAATCAAACATGAAGTCTATGTGAAGACATGCAACAGTTATCCCTTTGATTGAGGAATTTATCCCTTAATTAAGGAGATAAGGTTTAAGGTTGAGTTGTATTTGAGTTGTTATTAGTTAGCTCAGTTAACTAAGTTAAGTATAGTTAGATTAGTTCCAACAGTTTGTGGAATTGATTGTGATTTCAGTTAGTTAATGAATGCATGCATGCAACTAGTGTTCTCGAGATAACTGAATATTCTCTCATAAATAACTCATGCATGTCAGTTCAGACAGAGACCCAGTTGAGATTAAAGGAAGGGACAATGCACCATTAGTAGGAGGAATTTTCCTATATAGGAAACTCATCCATGCAGAAGGAATTATCTCCTTCAGGATTGCGCAGTTATTTCAGAGGTTAGTGTTGTGTGTGAGGAGAGAATCACACAGGTTGCAACTCGAGGATCCATGAGAAACTGCGCAAGGAAATAGGAGGTTTGGAGGATTGAAGGAAGGAAAATGTGTTGTCTATTTAGTCTATGAGTAGAAGTGAGGGATTGTACTGAGAGCTGGATAGCTTGTGAGCTAAAGCTTTGTGTAATCCTGAGATATTTCCACTTGTATGATAATACAGATAGTAGGGTTTTTAGCTCAGGCTTTCCCCAAATTATTCTTCTGTGTTTCATGTGTGATTGAATCTTCTTCTCTATTATATGTGTTATGTTTGATCTTGCTCAAAATCAATTAAGCTTCCGCAAGTTTGATTGTAGAAGTATATTAAGTATTTTGCTTTAGTACATTGCATAATCAGTTTAATCTATAGTGAGAATTTCTACATGGTATAAGAGCTAGCTAATCTATAGAGAAATTTCTACATGGTATCAGAGCAAAGGTGATCAAAGCAAAGAATAGTATACTATGAAGGGTGAAGCTCGAAGTTTGAAGTTCTTGATTATAGAAATCAAATTCTTATCACATCTCAAAGTTGACCAATGGCGTTCAATGGTTTGAGACTCGAGTATGCCCTAGATGGCAACTCGAATTATATAGCCTAGAAGGATCACATGGAAGCGGTATTGGAGGACAATGGTTTGAAGGACTTCATTGATCAAGAAGTCCTCAAGCCTACAGTAGCTAATGCCCTAGAATTTGCGAAATGGAAGAAATGTGTGGCTAGAGAGAGGAGGATTCTTTTGGACGGAGTTTGAGACCATATTGTTTCGAGTCTCCATGGGAAGGAGACACCATTTTCAATGTGGAAAACATTGAAGGATCTATATCAGAATAGTAGCGACCAAAGGAAGTTGGCACTGAAGGACAAGCTTCAAAAAATCAAGTGTGAAAAGGGCGACACGATCTCTACATTTCTGAACAAGCTCACCACCTGCAGAGATGAGCTTGGAAGTGTAGGAATCACAGTAGTTGATGATGATATGGTGAGTCTTACTCTTCTCGGTCTTCCTAAGAGCTGGAATAGCTACCAGGACTCAGTCAATGGAAGAGAGAAACTGCCAGATTGGGAATGACTATGGTCGGATCTGATGTAGGAGGAGATCAGGATGAGCACTAGAGATGGTTCTTCTCCAAGGAGGATGAAGAAAATTTTGCTTTAGCGAGTAAGGCAAGGAAAGGGAAGGAGAAGGATTCTCATCCCAAATCGAGTTCTTCTCGTGGAGGGAAGAAGATTGACAAATGTAAAGTACAATGCTTTAATTGTCATGAGGTGGGCCATTATGCAACAAATTTTCCATTGAAGAAATCCAAGAAGGGATCCTCGGAAGGATCTGAAGGTGAGGCATTGGCCTCTCAGTTCAAATTAGATTTTACCCTCATCGCATGCGTGGTTTCATCGATGATGGGTTGTGGTTGGTTTCTTGACAGTGGAGCCTCATTCCACATGACCGGCGATAAGAATTTATTTAGTAACTTGGAGGAGAAGGACCTCCAGATGCGCATAGAGATGGGAAATGATGGAAAGTACCGTGTTGCAGGTGAAGGTACGGTTGCTTTTCAGAGGGAGCATGGAGCTTCTATCACCTTGACTGATGTGAATTATGTGCATGGATTGAAGAAAAACTTGGTATCGATCGCGATGGTGGAGGACAAAGGCTACGATGTTGTCTTCATTAAGGGAAATGTTTTCCTTAGACACATCATCATGGGTCAGGTGAAATAGATCGGTTCACGAATACAAAACCTGTATGCTCTTGAGGTTCAAGATGCATGCAAGGCCTTGAAGAGCAAGGCAGATGTTAGAGACTTGGTCGTTGAGAGGGAGAGTAAATTACCTCCCAACATGCAGCCTCAGAAGAACTCTCAGACAATTGTGTAGGAGCCACAATTGGTGAAGCAGCTTTAGGAGGTTGTGGGGTAGCCACAACTAGAGAAGCCAAGAGGAGACTGAGTGGAGGCATCCACTCATGCAGAGACCTCCACTAGGGGGAAATTTCAAGCCAAGTGGGTAGGGGGATCGCATACAGTGATACCTCCAGGCGTGAGGTGGGGTGATGTGAAGTGATAGTCCCAAGAAGGCTGAAATAGGGGCAAGATCCTTGAGGTACCCAGCCTCTTTGATTAGACCTTGCTACGGGAGCCCTGATAATGAGAAGTGGGACTGGCTGAGTGGGTAGAGACAGATGTGGATGGAGCGGCAGAGGGAGCTTCAACATCAGAGGGTGTTTCTATCCCAACAGGGAGGTCAGTTGGGAGATCAATTACTTACTTCTCAGTAACTAAGTTTCCGTGCAATAGTGGACATCACGATGCAACATGATGAGAGGAGGTGCAATGCAGATGCAGTGCTGGGAGATAGGACCAGTAGTAGCACAGATGAAACAGGAGGAATCAGTTTGATTGATGCAGTCAGAGATCAAGGTGACAGAGGCTAGAGCAATCAGATACTGAAGGGCACAAAGGTGCAGAGTTTTCAGTCGACAAAGGCATTAGAAGTCAGAGACTTTGATGAAAGAGGCATCATTCTGATTCAGGTTGGATATTTTTTGTGTTCCTAGAGTTGTTGGAGCAACAACACTTTAAAGAAGTGTTGCATGCAGAACATTCCAAAGGTTTAGGATCGGGTTTGAGTTGAATGCCTTTCTTGTTGAGAGGGAGTGTTGAAAATAGCAACAACAAATGCTAAAAATAGAAATTCTAAAAATAGCATTGCTATAAATAGAATTTCAGGATATACTCCAACTCAGTTGGAAATACCAAAAAAAAGAAATGCTAAAAATAACATTGCTATAAATGGAATTTCAAGATAGATTCCAATTTTAATTAGTCCCTAAATTAAAATTGAGAATTCAAATTCAAATTTGATCTCAGCATTTATTTGAAAAATAATTAATTAATCCATCTTGAGTTAATTAGTTGGAGAAAATCAAACATGAAGTCTATGTGAAGACATGCAACATTTATCCCTATGATTTAGGAAGTTATCCCTTAATTAAGGAGATAAGGTTGAGTTGTATTTGAGTTGTAATTAGTTAGCTCAGTTAACTGAGTTAAGTCCAGTTATATTAGTTCCAACAGTTTGTGGAACTGATTGTGAGTTCAGTTAGTTAATGCATGCATGCATGCAACTAGTGTTCTCCAGATAACTGAATATTCTCTCATAAATAACTCATGCATGTCAGTTCAGACAGAGACCCAGTTGAGATTAAAGGAAGGGATAGTGTACTATTAGTTGGAGGAATTTTCCTATATAGGAAACTCATCCATGCAAAAGGAATTATCTCCTTCTGGATTGCGCAGTTATTTCAGAGGTCAGTGTTGTGTGTAAGGAGAGAATCACACAGGTTGTAGCTGGAGGACCCAGGAGAAACTGTGCAAGGAAATAGGAGGCTTGGAGGACTGAAGCAAGGCATATGTGTTGTCTATTTTGTCTATGAGCAGCAGTGAAGGATTGTACTGAGAGATGGATAGCTTGTGAGCTAAAGCTTTGTGTAATCCTGAGATATTTCCACTTGTATGATAATACAGATAGTGGGGTTTTTAGCTAAGGCTTTCCCCAGAGTATTCCTCTATGTTTCATGTGTGATTAAATCTTCTTCTCTGTTATATGTGTTCTATTTGATCTTGCCCAAAATTGATTAAGCTTCCGCATGTTTGATTGTAGAAGTAGATTAAGTATTTTGCTTTAGTACATTGCATAATCAGTTTAATCTATAGTGATAATTTCTACATGGTATCAGAGCTAGCTGGTTTATAGAGAAATTTCTACATGTTATCAAAGCAAAGGTGATCAAAGCAGAGAATAGTATACTGTGAAGGGAGAAGTTCAAATTTTGAAGTTCTTGACTGTAGAAATCGAATTCTTATCACATCTCAAAGTTCACCAATGGCGTTCAATGGTTTGAGACTCGAGTATGCTTGGATGGAAGCTCGAATTATATAGCCTAGAAGGATCGCATGGAAGCGGTATTAGAGGACAATGGTTTGAAGGACTTCATTGATAAAAAAATCCCCAAGCCTGCAGTAGCTAATGCCCAAGAATGGGTGGAATGGAGGAAATGTGTGGCTAGAGCGAGGAGTATTCTTCTCGAGGGAGTTTGAGACCATATTGTCTCGAGTCTCCATGGGAAGGAGACATCATTTTCTATGTGGAAAATATTGAAGGATCTATATCAGAACAACAGTGACCAAAGGAAGTGGGCGTTGAAGGACAAGCTTCAGAAAAATCAAGTGTGAAAAGGGCGACATGATCTCTACATTTCTAAACAATCTCACCACCTATAGAGATAAGCTTGGAAGTGTAGGAATCACGGTAGTTGATGATGATATGGTGAGTCTTGCTCTCCTCGGTCTTCCTAAGAGCTGAAATAGCTACCAGGACTCAGTGAATGGAAGAGAGAAACTACCATATTGGGAACAACTATGGTCAGATCTAATGCAGGAGGAGATCAGGAGGAGCACTAGAGATGGTTCTTCATCCAAGGAGGATGAAGAAAATTTTTCCTTAGTGAGTAAGGAAAGGAAAGGGAAGGAGAAGGATTATCATCCCAAATTGAGTTCTTCTCATGGAGGGAAGAAGATTGACAAATCTAAAGTGCGATGCTTTAATTGTCATGAGGTGTGCATTATGCAACAAATTTTCCATTGAAAAAATCCAAGAAGGGATCCTCGGAAGGATCTGAAGGTGAGGTATTGGCCTCTCAGTTCGAACTGGATTTTACCCTCATCGCATGCATGGTTTCATTGATAATGGGTTGTGGTTGGTTTCTTGATAGTGGAGCCTCATTCCACATGACCAACGATAAGAATTTATTTAGTACCTTGGAGGAAAAGGACCTCCAGATGCGCATCTAGATGGGCGATGATGGAAAGTATCGTATTTTAGGTGAAGGTACAATTTCTTTTGAAAGGGAGCATGGAGCTTCCATCACCTTGACTGACTTGAAGTATGTGCCTGGATTGAAAAAAAAAACTTGGTATCAATCAAAATGGTGGAGGACAAAGGCTACGATGATATCTTCAGTAAGGGAAAGGTTTTCCTTAGACACATCACCACAGGTCAGGTGAAACGGATCAGTTCACGAATACAGAACCTATATGCTCTTGAGGTTCAAGATGTATGCAAGGCCCTGAGGAGCAAGGAAACTGTTAGAGACTTGGTGGTTGAGAGGGAGAGTAAATTACCTCCCAACATGCAGCCTCAGAAGAAGTCTCAGACAATTGTGGAGGAGCCATAATTGGTGAAGCAGCTTTAGCAGGTTGTGGAGCAGCCACAATTAGAGAAGCTAAGAGGAGATCGAGTGGAGGCATCCACTCATGCAGAGACCTCCAATAGGGGGGAATTTCGAGCCAAGTGGGCAAAGGGATCACATATAGCCATACCTCTAGGTGTGAGGCTTGGAGCAACAACACTTGAGAGAAGTGTTGCATGTAGAACATTCCAAAGGTTCAGGATCGGGTTAGAGTTGAATGCCTTTTTTGTTGAGAGGGAGTGTTCAAAATAGCAACAAGAAATGCTAAAAATAGCATTGCTATAAATAGCATTTCAGGATATACTCCAATTCAGTTGGAAATAGCAAAAAATAGAAATGTAAAAAATACCATTGCTATAAATAATATTTTGGGATAGATTCCAATTTTAATTAGTCCCTAAATTAAATTTAGAATTAAAATTCGAATTTGACCTCAGCAGCTGTTTGAAAAATAATTAATTAATCCATCTTGAGTTAATTAGTTGGAGAAAATCAAACATGAAGTCTATGTGAAGACATGCAACAATTATCCCTTTGATTGAGGAAGTTATCCCTTAATTAAGGAGATAAGGTTGAGTTGTATTTGAGTTGTAATTAGTTAGCTCAGTTAACTAAGTTAAGTCCAATTAGATTAGTTCCAGCAATTTGTGCAACTGATTGTGAGTTCAGTTATTTAATGCATGCATGCATGCACGCAACTAGTGTTCTCTAGATAACTAAATATTCTCTCATAAATAACTCATGCATGTCAGTTCAGATAGAGACCCAATTGAGATTAAAGGAAGGCACAATGTACTATCAATTGGAGAAATTTTCCTATATAGGAAACTCATCCATGCAGAAGGAATTATCTCCTTCAAGATTGCGCAGTTATTTCATAGGTCAGTGTTGTGTGTGATGAGAGAATCACACAGGTTGCAGCTAGAGGACCCAGGAGAAACTACGCAAGGAAATAGGAGGCTTGGAGGACTGAAGGAAGGCATATGTGTTGTCTATTCTGTCTATGAGCAGCAGTGAGGAATTGTACTGAGAGCTAGATAGCTTGTGAGCTAAAGCTTTGTGTAATCTTGAGATATTTCCACTTGTATGATAATACAGATAGCGGGGTTTTTAGATGAGGCTTTCCCCAGATTATTCTTCTGTGTTTCATGTGTGATTGAATCTTCTTCTTTGTTATATGTGTTGTGTTTGATCTTGCTCAAAATTGATTAAGCTTTCATAAGTTTGATTGTAGAAGTAGGTTAAGTATTTTGCTTTAATACATTGCATAATCAGTTTAATCTATAGTGATAATTTCTACATGGTATCAGAGCTAACTTATCTATACAGAATTTCTACATTGCCATTGTAATAATCTACAATACATACATGATTGAGGAGATGTTTTGTAACTGCACAACTGCTGTATCATCTTATATTTTCTACATTTATTAAACTGAGTGTTTTCTAGATCTGGATTATTAATAAATCAAGTTGAGATCTTGTTGCAGCAGTGCAAGTCAAGCTGTTATTTTATTTACTTGTATCTAGGGTATGCAAATAATTTGTGCCCCATTGGATTATGGAGCCCTATAGAGCATTGATTGTCACACATCATTATTTGCCTAGTTTATCCTTTAAAATGGTGACGGTTCGTGAAAAATAATATTTTTCCATTTTTCTTTGGCCGGGAAGGAATATAAAAGAACTTGTCAATTTGAAGCCTCCTGCTTTTTTCAAAATTTCCGAGGATGATAGTACCATATCTTTTAAACTTTTATAATTGTTGTTGACAAAGCAGGGAGGAAGAAGAAAGGATCTAGATATGCAATGTTCTATAATAACATTTCACTTAGTATTCTGACAAAATACATATAAATCCAGGCATGAAATCCAACTAAACATTGACGTGAGAATTGAAAAACTTGGGACATGGAAAATTAAGCATGAAATTCAACTAGACATTGATGTGAGATTGAAACATTTGGAACATGAAAAAATAATGTGACTATTGAATTTTAAAGTTTAAATTTGAAATCCAGAACAAATGGTGTCATTTTCAATATGTTCATAACTTTATTGTAAGAAATGTAAGCGCTGAGTAGGTGTATATATATTTGTATTAAAGTTTTTTCATATTGTTCATATTTACACCACATTCTACACTACTTGGAATCACATTCTCCTTGAATTGTGACAATGTCCAATGTTTGAAACGTAAGTTATATGTTATGTCACAAAGCGCCAGAAGTATCCAGTGTAAGTATGCTACTTATACTTGGTTATGTAAAATTTGAAGGAATTTTTTAATTTAAAAAAAAATATTAATAATTATCAATATGAAATAATTTTATAATTAAAAAAACAAAATTATAATCTTGCTTTCAAGTTATAAATGCATTGAATTTAATAAGAATCATTTAGTTAAATACATTGTATGCTCTAATCATAACAGTGACTGGTTCACTTCTTAGAGTGTTTTTTACTCCAATTTAACGATACTTAAACAAATCAAGAATTTAGCCCTTGCTCAAATCTACTAATTAGTTCAATATTTAAACTAGGTGGCAAGGAACACTAGTTATGTAGCCTTGTATTATTACGGGTTCTGTCAAAAATCTCTGCTACAACAATTGCTTAAGAGTTAATTTGTTAAAGAAATTTAGAGTGAATATTCTCATATAGACTTGAACCCAAGAAATCTGGGATGTTTTATCCCCTCTCTCGCCGCAAGTACGCATGTCCAAAATTGATACATCAGAATTTATAAAAGAATTTTTTTCGTATAATCTTCTATCAAGGTTTTCCAATAATAATAATGTGAGCATTTTCTTTTGCATTTTTAATTTAGGGTTTCTATTGAGGGCTTTTATTGTGGAAGAAACACTTTTCGACATAATACCAAGCTTGCAATGGTCACAGATGGTTTGACCAGGTAACAAATTATCTCTCTCATTCTTAGACTAGGTTTTCATGGGTCTTGAAGACATTTCTTGATGTTTGGGCATAATTTTATTTTTTATCAATGTCTCTATCTTAAGTAATTATAGGATATAACATAATCTTATACTTAGGTTATTGTCAAGTTAGTATTTGGGTTTTCAAAACCCCGTTTCAAATAGGGGTTTTCCAAATCCACATGAATGATTACTCTAGAGAAATGAGTTTATAATTAAGAATTCCAAGTTTTTCACTTTGATAGTATACTTAGATTTCTTAATTATTCATATGTTTTTTAAGAGGTCTTTCAACATTTGGAAAACTCTCTAGATAAATTAGTTGATGAGATTCTTATTTCATGTTTTCGTTATATGGCTTAAGTATTATAACGAAAATAAGAACAAAAAAATATTTTACTATTTATTACAAGTTTGAACTCTAAACCCCAACTAGAAGTAATTGCAAATTGGTGCATTACAATTATCTTTCCAGGTAAGAACCATATTTAACACTACTTTTCTTCCACATGCATTTAATTGTTATGAAGGAAGACATCAACTGATGATGGACATGGTTACTTCTTACAATGGTATAGTATATGGTTCTTTGAATTCTCAACTTCAAGTATGTATTAGTTTCAAGGCTTCAATTTTATTTAATTTGAAACCTGGTTTTTAAATATACTATTCATCTTCTCCAAGTTATGCAAAAGAAACTTTTTTTTGTTTTTAAGCTTTTTTATGTGTTATAGTAGTTTGTACTATTTTTGTATATATAGGCATCTTAATCCACAAACTTTGGCATGCTTGATGTATATGATTTAAGTAAATTATTTAAGTATAGCACTCTATATGAATGCATTTAGTATTTGATATTTTTCTTCCTTCCTATTGCTTATTTCAACATGAATCTCAATTAATAAAATACATGTTTACTCTTTTTGTTTAGTCTAGTACTTCTTGTTTTCTTAACACGTATTCTATTTATTCCATAATGCTTATTTCCTTTAGTAATTAAGTTGAGTTCTAAACTCAAATTTCATCTAAGCATTCTTAGTACATAAAGAGTAATGGATCCAATAACTATCTCTTAGGAACTTTTTGCTTCACCATGGTTTGCCTTATGCAATAGAAATTATTACGAATTATCCTTATATTCTAACTATCAACATACATAATGTGTTTAAATCCTTCTGATTGCTTTGTGATAGCTATGGTAGCTAGTAATAATGCATCTAAATAATTTCTATCTTTATGTACTATTCATGATAGTAAGAAAAACAATAATACTTTTATTTTAAAGAGAAAACTACCATATTTAGAATTTAATAAACCAAATATTCATTTAGAATTTTTTTAATCTTTTTCACAAAGATTAAGCATAACTATCTATGCTCCATTTATCATATATATGTGTGTATGTATGTACATCTATTGATGCATGCTAATCATTGTTTCTTTTCTTTGATCACTGAATTCATTATTTACTATTTATTCTTAATATTGTACTCTATATACTAAATATCACTTAGTAGAAAACACATTTCAAACCAAATGTCCTAATAACAAACTACTATATTTCTTTTACTTATGAACACTTGAAAATGTAGTGGAAAAACATGTTCCACCCAACCAATGAATTGCAATTACCACAATTACCCCCAACCTTCAGGCTTCTTTCCCAATAGGAGCTTATAATTGTATGATGATATTATTCCTCCTCCCCCACACAGAGTCTAGCAACTTCATGCCATATTCATGTCTATTCTCTTCCTTTCTTTCATGTACCTAGGGTTTTACAGGGATGTCTTTCTCATCCTCCAACATTGCACATTTCTCTATAACAATTTGTCCTTTTTTTATCTTTGTTTCTTATTTATTTATTTTTCATTTTTTTTTTTTTTTTTTCCTTTTTTTATATGTTCCAATCAAAATAACATTTATATCAGGTTATGTTGTTTCCTTGGTGGTAATTATTTCTCTTAGAATTTTGGGGAATCATATGATGTTATAATTGTGATAACTACCACATTTACATTTACATGGCATTTATTATCTCCATATTAAACGGTGAAAAAATTAGATATTTCTTTAATATTAAAAAGTTAATTAATGTTTTTTTTTAATTGCTTCATCGTTATATAAAATGGATGTAAAATTAAGATAAAAATTGAAGCCTTTTATTTATGTGTGATAATTTTTTTATTTGTTTATTTTATAATTTTTAAATGTAATATAACATCACAACATCTATCTTGCTGCAAACCTATCACAGTTTATACAGAAAGCAGCAAGACTGAACTGGGAAGGCAAGCAATTCCTGCAAGGCTATCACAGTTTATACGGAAGGTAAGCAACACTGAACTTGGAAGGCAAGCAACGCGGAACTCGCAGTGAGGAAAACCACAGAATTTAAGGAGAAAGGGTTGAACTTTTTCCGGACTAACAGTAGGCCGAAAACCGCGTTGAAGGCTAGCTGGCTGGCTACCAACACAGACGAAGTTGAAACGGGCAGAAATTGTCGGCGCTGGTAAGAATGCCGATACCAGAGCAAGCCGGGAAGAGATTGGGGTGATGTGATTCTCTCTGTTGGGTTGCTTTGGCAGGAGGAGAAGAGGCCAGCACGCAGTCCCTAGCCAAGAAGAGACCCATTGTCTGGATCCACCGTTCAGGAAATAAAATCTTGTCGACTGAGGCTCTGCAGTTGAACCCATAACTAAGGCCACGATGTTGAGGAGCAGGAGGATCCGATATCTAAAGCTTTTCTTTCTGTCGCCCGCCTTGGCTTGCATTCTTTCGACGCCTGTATCAGCTGCGGCTTCCATGTTTTCAATCACAGACATTCCATATACAGGCATATTGACTATGGAATGAATATTCGATGACGATCCCTCTACAGGACCAGAGTTATGAATGGCCGCCGAGTAACGACGAAGGCCTATGAAATTTTAAGCTTTGTGTCTGACGAGCTGATCACCAGCCGTTCGGTGGACCTTTCCCGATTGCAGATTCTCATAAACTATTTCCATGGCTGTTTGGTCCCACCTATCTGTCTCCATTTAAAGAGAGAGACGTTAACATTCATAATCGGAATTGCCGTCAGAAAATTTTTGCGTAGGGATAATTTTACAGCCGTAAACTTGTTATGAATATGGGCATTAATAATCGGAATTATCGCCGGAAATTTTTGCGCAGGAAAAATCTACCGCTGGAAACCTATCATATATAGCGAGGTTACAGCCGGAAACCTACCATATATAGCGAGGTCACAATTTAATCGGGTAAATTTTTTTGGTTGGAATTTTATTAGAAAAAATTCAAAAAAAATTATTGCTGGAGTGTTTGATTCATTTGTTTTTACGGTGGAAATAAAGTCAGCAATATCTTACTATTCGAAAATAGCAATATCTTACTATTCGAAAAATCTTATTGTTTGAATCAATTTTTCTATGGTGGAAATAGATTTGGCATCATTAAAAACCCCGGATGCATCCAAAACTCAAAACCCTGAAGCTTGACAAATCTAACCACAAATTCTAAAAGTTTCACACAGATTTTGTCAAAATCTCGCTGGAATTTCGTTATTTTCCGAACAAAACTGTGACCTTGTTAAGCTACTCTTTTATTTGCTTTTTCCATGGCCAAAACTGCTATTATTGATAACTATTACCCTCAAGTTTGTTTGATGATTAAAATGATATTCATTATATGTAAATTTCATTATTTTTTCATGCTCAAAATGGAGGCTCACACATATATACATATATATATTGATATGTTGTTCAAAACTAAGAAAAGATGTGATTCCTTGCATGCTAAATATGGATTTGATATGTTGTTCAAAACTAAAAAAAAATGTGATTCCTTGCATGCTAAATAGGATTTTATATGTGAGGTGTGTGTGAGAGAGACAGGGATCAAATCTCTTCAAGTTTTTCAATGAAAAGTTTGATCTCTAGAGGGGCTTGATAGATCTCACTTTGGTGGGTTTTAATTAAAGACATTATAAAACATCAATTCACTTTGTTATTAATATTACAATTAATATAGAGTTGACATGTAGTATTTAAAAATATATATTAATAACATAAATAACGTATTTGGATGTCTATATTAAGTAACATGATTTTATCTCGGATCCGAGTGTCTGACGGCAGTACAGGTACGTGGATTGCTGTATGGATGGGCGCGTGGTTGATCTTCGCCGCCACTCAACCTCTTACAGCTCCGGTCATAACTTCCCCTGCGCTCCAGATTAATGATGCTTTAATGATGCCAGTACATCCTCTTTTGCCAGTTAATTTCTTGATCATGGCGCTTTCAGCTAGCCACAATTGCATTCCTCCCTTTTGCTTCGGCTCCTCCTTCGCAAATGCAGCGATTTGCTCTCAAACTTCCTCAGGAGTAAACTGGGCTTTGGTTCGTTGGCGGAACTTCTGGCTTTGCCCTCAAGCTACCCTCTGTTTCCCCTGCTCTTTTGCTAGCCACTCGTTTGTTGCTCTCCCTTTCAGCCTTCTGAGCGCTGAAGCCAAGTTTGTTTTCATCCCTAACCGCTTCCATTGTTTACCAAGTCGCCTGGACCACCCTGCTCCTCCAGTTATGCCGAAACTTCGACAGCGGATGAGCAGCAGAAGAGGCAGCTCCCGAGGGCAAATTGGATGCCAGGCCTTCTCTTCCCCGTCGGACTCCTCAACTTCCTGCTCGGACTTCCGCACAGATAGGTACCCAGCTACTCGGAGTGGCTGGGGTAGAGGCAGAGGATTGCAAATTGTAGCACCAAGCTCCTTCCAATCCATGACTAACGCCGCTCGATTACGATTCCCCTGTAGTCATGGCACTTTTTCCTTTATGGCCACGGTCACCATCGAGCTTAGCGAGCTCAATTCAGGTCAAGAGGCTGGTTCCCTCAGGGCGACTACAGACAGGCTGATGGAAGATAGCCCAGGCTCCATCCAGACAAACTTCGAACAAAGCAAAGCTTCAGGTTCTGGCAAAAGTAAAGCTTCTCAAAGCATGAAGAATCAGGCGAGCACCTCTGATGACGACGATGATTACAAGTATGGATGCCACATCATCGAGGAACCGCTTGATCCCTCTCCTGATGTTTAAACAGGTTGGTTCTTTTTTGTTTCCTGGAATTCAGCAAGCTCGAAAAGGTTCACTTATCACCTTCCTAGATATCATGATATATGCATTAGCTCAAATTGCTAGTTTCTCATGCGAAAGGGGCATTCTGTCAGCCTTCAGTTTTCAGTTTCGGTTGCAGTCACAGTCACTTTTGTTATCAGTGATGGGTTGTCGCATTGTTGGTCACAACTTTTTGGTCTAGTTCTATTGTTTTTGGTTGTCGCATAGCCCCGGTTTAATTCTTAGTCCCATGAACATCTATGGGGTTTTCTGGATTTTTGCTCTAGTCATGTTCAGGCTCTCTACAGCTCTTGAAGGCAATACTCAGTTGGTTTTTCCCATACTAATCTGCTATGCTTGTAATCATGCCGCATCTACGAGGTAACACTATGAGGCCATGGCCTTGATGTAAATTATCTTTGTATTAATATAGAAGTAGCCATATTCACAGGAAAAAAAAAAAAAAAGAGAGAGTAACATGATTTTATCAACCCCACTCTTGCTAACGAGAAATATCTTTCTATCTTGAACAATGCTGAGAAGAAAATAAACATTCTCATGAGAGCTTCTTAGTGAAACCGAACATTGATATATTCTAAAACACCTTGGGACAAAAGAATATGCAGTTTTTGCAATACAAAGAGAGTGGAATATGAAAA